>BDUI01000771.1:2165-62043 GCA_002335545.1 Apodemus speciosus
CTCTCTCCTTCCTTTTCTGCAATAAAAGCTCTAAAAGCATGGACTGCCTCTCTTCTCATCCGGTCCCGCTGTAGCAGGTTTCCCTCCAAGAAGCGCGCGGAAACCTCACAGCGTTCCAGCCATGGCTTCCTCCAAGTCAAGCTACCATCAGCCACCAGACCAGACCAAGGACTCACCCACGCAGAAACCAGCTAGCGCCCCTCCCCCTTGCCCTTTTCCCTTTGGCCTAGGGCAATGTTCTGCAATTCCCAAGAACTAGAACCTGTCATCTCTGGCCTCTGTGAGGTCCAGGGGACCCCCCCCCCTAGGGCCCAGAGGCCTCCAATGGCTGATGCTAATCCCACTGCGGGGTCACACTGTAGTCTCCCGAGTCTGCCCACACAGTACTCCCAAGCTCTGACTGGACGAGGGTCTCCCCTCACTTATTTCCCCATAGACACACCCACCACAAACACACACACACACACACACACACACACACACACACACACACGCAGGCATGCAGGCACGCAGGCATGCATACATACACCTTCTAACTTCCAGTTGAATTTGTTTGAGGTCTTGCTAAATTGCCTGAGCTAGCCCCATGCCTTCAGTCCTCCTGCTTCAGCCTCCCAACTAACCAGGGTTGTACCCACACACCACGGTTCCCAGCTGTGAGTTGAATGAGTCCTTCACTAAGAAACCTATTTCCAGGACTAATCTGTATTTTGAAGAAAAAGAAGCACGAGGCACTCATATAGGTGTCTGATGTGCTGGGCCGGTGGCGAAATGGCTCACGGTTCTGTTCCTTGTCATGTCCCTGTCCCCCAGCATCTCACTCTACAGCCTCTTCTTGGCGTGGCAGAATCTGTTTCCCCATCTCTTGAACCTGGACTGACCTTGTGACGTAGTTAGAGAGACTGAATATGAGGTAAGTGAAGGAGTCAGACTTAAATGAGGGCTGAGAAGGTCTTGCATTGGTTTAGAGCCCCGACTGCACCCCAAGCCTGCCTGTTGGATGACAGGCGACATCAGCCACCCTCATCACTGCAGCGGGTGACCAGCCATCAGACACAGGAGCGAGGTCCTCTAGACCATCCAGCCCTGAGCACCTCTGTTGTATGAACACTGGGGCACGACATTTTGCCAAGGTATTAGGGAAGCACAAAGGTAAAACCACAAGACACCACGGCATAGCCATCAGAGTAGCTACAGACACATGGCGCTGCCAAATAGTCAGGGAAGGCAGAGAAAAGCAAGGTGTTCACACGTGGAGGTGGAGACTGTAAAATGACGTAAATACTGTAAGAAGGATTTCAAAACTTTCTTATTAAAATTCTATGTTGAGAACATGCAACTACCCACAACTTTTGAAAATTTATACTGGAGAGAATAAAACAAACAAAACACAGGTTCACACAAAAGCCTGTATGGGAAATGTCCATTAAGACTTTATTCAGAGTACTAAAGTGGAGGGGAAGAAGAGAAATCTTTCAGTAGATAAATGAGTTAAAAACGACTGAGCTAGGGGTATTAACTCCGTGGCAGAGCACTTGCCTGGGATAAACAGGGTTTTAAGCACTATAAAAAAGAAGAAAGATCATCATCATCATCATCATCATCATCATCATCATCCCAGGACTACTAAACAATAGAAGAAGACCACCACCACCACCATCAGCATCATCTCTGGACCGCTCAACAAGAAAATGAAATAAATTATGTATGCACACAACAATTTTCAGGAGTAATCAGAGAGTGATGCTGAGTTTGATTTTTTTAAAGGCCAATCCCAAAAGACTAAAAAGCACATTTATGTGACATTCTGGACTAGAGAAAATTAGGGGTTGCAAGGATCACATGGTTCAGGAAGGGCAGAAAGATGGAGAGGTGGGTGTGGCAATGGAAGGGAACAGGGAGAGAGCCTTCTGACAGAGCTGCGTCCGTACCTGACTGTGATTTCACACTGTATCTTTGGAGACAGTAAGAAAAGGATACAGGATATTACTGCGTTTTTAAAATTGATAATGATTGTAGTCATCTTAAAGAAAAGTTAATTCGAAACTATATCTGGATGGTTTTAAGAAAGTTACTGACCCACCCTGACTTTCTCATTCATAAAATAAATAGTACTTTTAACAGGACAGAGATCAGATGACTAAATGAAATACTGACCATATTCTTGGAGAATAAATAGGTATTAGTATAAACACCGTGCGTAGCAAATTGGCATAGCCTAATTAAAATTTTAAAATCTATTTGAGAACAGGTGAAATCCTTGGGGCCTAACGGCAAAGGAGGCAAGAGCAGCTTGTGCTGCAGGCTAACTGGGAAACACACAGATAGGGAGGGAAAGGGGCCTGTTTGCTCAAAGACCAGAGCACTGGAGAAACCAACTCTGCCTTTCAAGAAGGTACAGAACGAAACAAAGTCACATGTCAGGAAGTAATGGACACTTTAGCTTGGGGCTGATCAGACTCTAATATGACAATGATAGATTGTTAAATGCATATTTAAACCACAGAATCTCAGAGTCACACAACTTAATAACTCCATCAAACTTTTCAACCCTTCCTGTTAATAAAACAATCTCAGCGCTTCAAAATTGTCTTTGGTTGGGATGGATGGTGGTAATGCACACTTTTAATCCCAGCACACGGGAGGTAGAAGCAGGCAGATCTTAGAGTTCGAGGCCAGGCTACTTTACAAAGAGTTCCGGGACAGCCCGGGAGACACAAAGAAACCCTATCTCAAAAAATAAAAATAAGACAAATGTCTTTTATTTTAAACTCGTCATGATGATGGTACCACTATCTTACAGAATAACTTACAACTGTTAAACTTTATATCAAAGGCTAACACTTCAAGGTAAATCACAGTCATATGATTATTAAAAATAGGGGGGTTCCATTGGTATGACTGCTACCTAGGAATGACAATAAGTGACACCTCCTCAACGTGTAGACAAAAGCGAGCTTTACGATCTACCTCTCCTGGACTCTGTCTTCATCTATCCAAGGTGAACACAATGCAGCTGCTTCATATTTAGTTGCATCTATCCGTCCATCCATCCATCCATCCATCCATCCATCTATCCGTCCATCTGTCCATCCATCCACCAATCACTCAACAGAAAAATCACAAGGCATCTTCTATGTGTCAGGCACTGTCTTAGATGCTTAGGCACTTGTCAACACACTATCCCTGAAAGCAAGAGGGAGATAGCCTTGACGTCACAAGCCTTAAATTCAATCAGGATAAACAACATACCGTTGTTGAATTATCACAACGTGTAGAATAAGCAGGTTTTGTGACAGAGATGCTATGTTGAACTCCTGTGACACGGAGACATATACTCAAAAAACTACTGTATGACTCTTCCCTGCAAATGTACATCAAGAACATGCACAGTATTTGACCGATCGATTCTTGTTTTTGATCTCTACTTTTTGGCCACTTTAGAAACTGAAAAACAACCCCTTTGTTCTCTGCTACGGTGAACAAGTGGCCTGACCTGGTGAAGTACATCTTCTACCAAGCTAGAGTACACACCTTTGGCTGGGATTTCATTTTCACTTCTAAAATTCAAATCCATCTGAAATGCAACCTACTATACGCTGTCTTCTACCACCACGATAGATAAATGATTATAACTTGCACTGATCCCAGTATCCCTTGTAGTTACTCTGAATGTTAACACTACATGTCCATGTTGAGAGGGCTTTGAACCAGCCTGATGTGTGCAGAGGAGCAGAGCTCTCTCTGATGCCCCATAATGCCATCTGTCACATCCTCTGCACCAGTCCATGTTGCCCAGGGTGCATACCAGCATGTTTGCCCCAACATGAAACGCCCCTAGCTCAGTGAGGCGCTGTCGCCCTTAGGGCCCGTGCGCTGTCCACACTACCTCATTCAGCTGGCATTCCTCTAGTCAGAGCCTCTCTCCTCAGCAATGCTCTCTACTCTGTGGTCCATGAGCTAGAATAAAAATAAGTTTTTCCAAGGGGACCCAACCAAGAGGCATTATGGTATACAACTTAACATTAAGAGACCCTTTGCCTAAAACAAAGGTCAAGTATGTGCGATTTCTGGATAACATCCTCAGTAGAAAAGGGATATTGGGCTCTGGGTGGGGATTACGAATATCACAGAGCAGAGACAACAAGAACCACCTGTCTGGCAGTCAGCCTCATGCTAATTATAATTATGCTAATGCACACTTTCTAGGATGGAAAGAGCTCAGACATGTGTCCAATTGTGTCACTTCCCCTGAGTCACTGAGATAAAGGAAAAGACAGGTACAATTATCAATACGGAGACCCTGGGCACCCAAATGCTGCAAGTCACAGAAAGAGCCTGGGGGAGGGGGAGGTCTTCCTCCCGCTACCCTAGGTTTTCTTTCCAAGAAGTAAAACTTGCAGATTAGATATCTAATTTTTTTTCCTCAGATGAGAAATTGAGGCAAGAAAAGCAAATTCTACAGAAATAAACTCACTAGGAATTTTTAAAGATGTTTTTATTCTAAAGGAAACTATCTTTACTCTGTACAAAAACGTGTAGAAAGTATTTAAAACTTTATAAGGAAGTCTCCCATCTGTCGACATCACTAGATGGGGTTTTCACCCCTCCCCCTCCAGCACCTTGCAATGGCGATGTAATAACTCGGTACTTCTCATTCTGTGGGGAGCGTGCACCGTTCGCCGACAGCACAACACACATCCCGCACACGTGCGCAGAAGTGGCACTGCCTGTTCCAAGGGCCAGTCCTGCACACTTGCTGTGGCTGTTTCCCTACAAAGGTGCCATCAGGTGAACTGTTTCTCGATGGGTTCAGTTCTGCTAGGACCGCCTTCCTCTGCGGGCCACTCAGTTACAGCCCCGAGCCCGACCCCCATCCCCAATTTGTATCTGCCGCATTGCCAGGGACTCCGGTGACCACAGGGTTCTCCATACTTCAAGCAACGCCTCTGTCGCTTCCCTCCCTCCGGAGGCAAAGTACTACAAATTCTATAGGGAAGGAAGTGAGAACGGCATTCCAAGCAGTCGGGAAAACGGGGAGAAATGAGACAACTAGAGAAGATCCAGGCCCGCATCTGGGAAGTCCAGGCGTGCATTTCTGCCCCTCTGGGTCAGAGTGACAATTCTGGCAAAGCCACTGCATGCACATCCTCCCTTTGTGCTTTTTCCCCACACCAAATGTCTAATAGAAGCTGAACTCCTTGGCACAAGTTGAAGAAGAACACTTAATGTGCATGAGTGTGTGAGAGACAGAGAGAGCTGCCAAGCTAGGTCATACTCAGCTGGCCACATCCCCATCGAGTGAGAAAGTTCTAAATTAAAGCAGCCCTGGGACAATTTAAACTTGAGTACCAAGTTATCTACCTCTCCTCTGACAGGATACTCTGTTCAGCACTTTGGGACAAATAAAAAAGGAGGATCCTCCAGTGCCTCCCTATGTCTTCAACAGGGATTTGCAGGTTGCGGGGATTCTAAAGCACCTGCCAAGTCTCATTTCTCTGGGGTATCTGGAAGGCGAGTAAAAGAAACTGCAGTGTAACAGTCAGAACTGAGTTTCTTCCTGGGTGTAAAATCTGGAACTTAACTAAGATTGCTCCTGTAAGTCTTTAAAGTGGAGACACGTGGAAGCACTGAGCTGGTCTGTGTGTGACACAGAAGGAGAGGCTCCAGCGCAGCGTGGGTCGCTGTCTGCCACAGATGTGAGCTGGCAGCATGCAGTCCCCCAGATGGAAGTAAATACTCCAATGGAGTCCTACAACCCTGAAGGGGCCCTGTTGGCAGCCAGCTGTGGCAATCGGGCAGGAGGTACACTCTCTCGGTGTTCACTGTTCAGAACAACGCTATCCCACAGAGTTGGAACATGCATCGCTTTTTCTCTTAAAAAGCACATCCCGATAAGTAGCTTGTGGTATGCAACATGAAGTATTTATGGAATAATCATATTTTGGTGAATGTGATTAGGAAGGTGTCTAAGTGAGCCAATCAATTCTCCATTATCCCCTCTAATGGCATTAATCAAGGTAATAGATCGCCTAAAATGGCTAAGTGTTTAGTTTTAAGGTTGTTCGTAAATCCATTGTTTACTAGTGATGCATATATAGTAGATGAATCTCTTCTCAGATTTGTACAAAATTCATTTCGGGCCATTTGCTTTTGATTTGAACCTGTTATTTGATATGAACCTAAATAAACTAAACATAAAAAATAAAAAATAAAATAAAAAAACATACCAAATGATGTCCAGCAAGAAGGAAGGAGTGGCCCCTGGATCTGGAAAGGCTCAGTGCATCAGTGTAGGGGAATACAAGAACAGGGAAGTGGGAAGGGTAGGATGGGGGAACAGGGGGAGGGAAAAGGGCATATGGGACCCTTGGAGGGCGGGGAACCAGGAAAAGGGAAATGAAATGTAAATAAAGAAAATAAAATAAAATAAGGATATTTAGAGTTGGCTGCTGAAGGGAGTCACACAGGTGTCGAATGGGAAAGCTGGCCTCTCTCCGTTTGCACTGCTACAAGAGAATAGTATATAGATAAGTTATATACATGAGCAATTAGTGTCTTACAGATCAATAGACTAAGAAGTCAAGGGAGAAGGTACCAACATGGCCAGTGTCTGGCAAAGGCCTACTTCCTGGATCCCGAATGTCACCTTTGTGTTGGATCCTCACAGGATGGGAGGGATGAGGGTTTTCTCCTGGATCTCTTTGATTAAGGGTTCTAACCTCACCCACGAAGGTGCTGCCCTTATAACCTAATCACTTCCAAACCTTCAATCAACCCCGACCGGCATCACTGCCGATGACATCGGGGAGGAAACAAACACTCCGTCTACGACAGTGCCCGGCCACACATCCCAACTGATACGTGAAGTAGGAGCCAGGCTTCTATTTAAAAGAAACCTGAGAACCCACTTGGTTCCCTCGGTGTCTGCCCGCCCACCCTGTCCTTCTCTCCATCTTCAAACCATGTCCCCAAGTATCATAGCAAACACCTGCTGGGGGCTTCCAGTGACACCCCAGCCTAATTTGGCGCTCTAATTTGAGCAGGATTCGATGCACCATTATCTTTATGTGGCTGTTGATTGGCATCTTCCTGACGGAAGTGAGCGATCGGTAGCTACAATTTGAAGAAAATGCCACTAAATATGCTGCTAAGCTAGAATTAAAGTCCTTCTTCAAATTAATAATGCAATCGAAGCGGTGTAACAACAGCAACATGTGAATGCCGTCTAGGAAGATTTACAATTATTATACAGACATAAGATTCTTGGAGAATTTGAATCCTAAGCAGTCAGGATGATGTCTTGCTCTTGAAGAATTCCAAAGAAACTTCCACCTCCTTGCACAGTGTTTCCTGGTACCACATCTTAATGGCTGTCTCCTTCACCACCATTTACTCAAAGTCTGCCCAGTGCAGCTTAATAAGCACGGTGTCTCTTCTAACTTGGCTGAAATGAGGTCAGCGAAGACATAAACAGGGAACATGGTGCTCTTTTCTATGTGTCCTCGGGTACAGTTAAAGAAAAAATTTCCCCAAACCTACCTCTCCCTAACTCCGGTAACAACCTTGAAGCAGCTCTGAAAATATTTCTAACCATAAAACAGTTAAAGGGCTTGGGAGAGTTACAGAAATCCTTAAGACAGCCGAGAGAGCCCACCCTGCCGTCACCAGGGGCCTCCACTGGATACTGAAACCCTGTCACAGGCGCTGAGAAAGGAGCCACCTCCCAACAGCACAGCCAAGAGCGGGCCGGGATAATTACAAAGGCAATACTGGCTTCCAAACAAGAAGACTTACACTTGATCTTCTTGTTAGCAGGGGCTGTGCAGACAGCAGCATTTACTGTGAAATGTAAGGGCAGATAACAGCTGATTTGAAAGAGGATTGTGTAAACCCAGTTAAAGAGCAACCTTAGAAGATTATTTTCAATTACAGAGATAACATCGTGGCTCTCAGTGGGGAAAAAAATGGAAAGGTTTGTTCTTTACACCGCATACAGTGTACAAGACCCGAGGAAAGGCGCCTGCTTCTAAGCCAGGGTCTCGGCTAGCAGCTAGCGCGCCGGACCTCCCCTCCCACACTTTCTTTAAGTTGTTTTCACTTATCTCTAGCACTTCCTCATCTCTGTGAGGCAAGCCTTATTTTTAACCAGCAGAATCAGCTCAGAACACAACACCTTCAAATTAATTACTCAAGTGTTTGTATTTCTCGGCACCAAATCCATAAAACCCATGAGACCTCAACGTGAGGGCAGGGCATGCAGAAACAACCCATCTAGTTATGGTTGGCTACGTTAACGCCTGCTTTACCTGCCAAAACCCACACTCAGCCGAGCATACCCGGGCCCGGCCCTCCTCACAGGGCGTGAACTAATCCATAGAGACACCCAAAGGCTTACACGCTGACCAAACTACAAGCTCATGCCTCTGGCTAAACGGGATAAGTGTGTCAGGTGAAATCCCTACGTGTCACATGCATGGATGTGTCCATAGAGAATGGACTCAGGATGTGATAGAGGGAGGGGCTAAATGAAGACCCTAGTATAAAGGAGAATCAGCAACTGGGGTGCAGAAAATGCTGTCCCTTCTAGGTTCTGACACTTATAAGCTTCATGACGTTTCCGAATTTACCCACCCTGACCTTTCTACAGGTCCTCGGTGTCCTGGCTACTTCAGACCACTCTGCCCACACAGTACCCATTGCCCCCGCACCTTGTTTACACGGAGAGCCCCTTTGGAGCCAGGCTTAACTTCTGTGAATGGCAGTCCTCCTTTCCTGTTGAGCATCTGTCTCCCGCTCTTGTGTGGACACTTCTAACATTCTGTTACTGACAGCTTCCTACTGCCGTTCCCCACTTCTGCCCATCTCCTGTTGCTCGCAGGCTCCCAGAGGACAAAGTCATCTTCGTACAGTCCAATCTTCTATAACATGAGGGAGCACCCACGGTGAGTAGATATCATATAAACAGATTAGTCAATGACCAAAGTGCATCGTCGTCGTCTCTCTTGAAAACAGAAGGGATACTGCCCGCTTCATCGGTGATAATAAAAGAATGAGACTGGACTTTCCCCACATCCGGGCACTGTACAAATGCACATAATGGTTGTGATGTCAACAGAGATGTTAAAGAGCCATCACTTACAGACTGCCTGCTGTCTCCACGTGCTCTAAAGAAGTTATTATCCCCTGCACACATCACATATCTACACTCAGTTTTAGTTTTGTTAGCAAGAGACATTAAAGAGGAGGCACTTCACCTTCTCCAAGGTGAACTGGTGCCCAAGATAGGAATCTGTAAAGAAACAAAATTCATTAAAGCTACCTTCCATGGGTATCACCATTGCTTCGCCATATTTCTGCCTTGAACCCATGGCCATGAGCAGTCGATGATGTGTGATGTGTGTGACAATGGGGGACTTCCATTCCTGTGTCACCACCTCAAAACATTTCCACAGCACAGTAGCAGTCCCCCTGGAGGAATGGGCCCAGGCTGCAATACACAGCCCAGGCTCCTTCCAAGAGAAAGAGGGCAGGGAGGGATTAGCAGGTGTACATCAGCCATGACCAAAGCCTCAGAGTCCAGGGGTAGGCAAGGAAAAGACCAGTATTAGACATTTTCCCCAAAGGCAGTTCTTTCTCAACTGAGACTCTCTTGTAACAAAGAGAGAGAAAGTTCTCTCATGTGACCAAGACCACAGTCGCACGTCCTGAAGACTTCCACCCACCGGAAGAAGCACATCATGCCAGCCTTCACCCAGCCCGTCAGGTCCCAAGACAACAGGGCAATGCACGCGTCTCACACATCCATGAGATGTGCTCTGGTTCACTGACTCTAAACCGCGTGAACAAGGGAGCAGCGGGAGGATTTTCAGGGATCTACAAAAATTATGTTCCAGTACCAATGTTCCCATTGCTCACTGGAGCAAAATAGGCTTAATTGGTTTTTGTGGTATGTGTGTGTGTGTATGTGTACATATTCATATGGATGTGAGCATTTGCGCATGTGGTATGCATGTGGAGGCCAGAGATGGATGTCAAATCTCTTCCTCAACTGCTGCCCTTATTTTTTGAGGCAGGGTTTCTCATTAAACCTGGAGATCAATGATTTGGCCAGGCTGGCTGGTCAATGGGCAGTAGGGTTCCGTGTGTGTGTGTGTATGTGTATGTGTGTGTGTGTGTGTGTGTGTGTGTGTGTGTGTGTGTGTGTCTTTATATCCAGTGTTGAGGTTACAAACATGTTTCCAAGCCCAACTTTTATGAGGCTTCTGTGGACCGCAATGCATGCTTATTGAGTGGGTTCCTTACTGATAGAGCCACGCCCAGGGGGCCATGAATACTTCTTTCCTAACTGAGTAGACACAAAGTCAAGCTGAGGCTAATCAAAACCCCTACAGAAGATGAATGAACCTCATCACTGGACAGAAGGCTGTTCTTACTAACTTAAGTCCTCACTAAAAGGAAGAAGACATTCCAGTGTCAAGTCATGGTAAGCCCATTGGCCCATCAGCTGTGTTCAACTCTCAGTTCACCCATAGGGATTCACGCTTTCCTGGTGCCAAAATGAATGCCTCTCTTCGAAAAAAAAAAAGGCACCCAATTGAAAATAACTCTCTAATCTGCATCCTTTCAACAGAGCTGAAGTGCACTTCACTAGCACAGTGCATGGGCATCTTGAATTAGCAGAGAACTATTTTTAACACATGAAGGATGCGATTTGAAATTAGTTTCACGGGGGAGTGAGAACCTTGGAGATTATTTACTTTGCCTTAATTACTCTGACTCACCATTAATTTAGCTTTCCTGGGGTACTAAAGATTTCACGCTAAGATTTGGAGACTAAAGAGATGTGGGCACAAACTTGGAGCTTTGGGGGCTTGCAAAGGCATCTTTGATAACAAGATGAGGATGTGCCCATTGAACACCAAAGACCACTCAAGCACACATGCTCAGTGACAAGCTCTGCGGCTGCTCCCATGATGCTTTAGCCCTGAGACTAGAGGCGCTGCCCTGAAGCCCGTGGGAAGCTCAACTTTATTCTGCGTCCATTTCGATGCCTTTTGTTAACGTCAACAGCATCATCTTCGCTCACGGCTATTCCCAGCAACTGGCTAAAAGGACAGGCAGCAGCTGCCCCAAGCCTAGAAGGGAAGAGTGCAGAGCATGCATTAAAGGGAAGTTTCTAAGGATCAGTGCAGTTGGCCAAGGGAGTCCGTCCATTCTCAATAGAGGCAACTAAGGAGACGCTACAAGCACTCTCATTAGGGCGTCAGTGGGAAAGAATGCACTCAGCATCCCCCTGAAGCACTTAACCGTGAGCAGGGTCTGCCACATACAGCACTTGCCAAAGCTCTGTGCTCTCCCCCATGGCTCGGAATCAGCTGTCCACTGGCCGAGACCACTACACGGGCAGTGCGTAGCAGCCAGCAGGCGCCTGTGGAGAATGATGCGCTTGCTGCCAGATGCAATCCGAGACTCACCAGGACCACTCAATCTGTCAGTGCCCTCCAGTTCCACCTGGCATCCAGCGATTAGAGAAGGAGTGGGCGAGGGAGGCAGGAGAGCTGGGGCACAGCACTCGGCGCAGGCTGGCAAAGAACTCTTCTGTGTTCTAAATGTCAGGGGGCCGGCGTGTGTTGTGAAACTGCTGAAGTCATTCTTCTTCCTCATGAAACACTTCCCTTTTCCTCTGTTTTTTGCCTTTTCTCGGGTGTCCTTTATGTAGAAGCCATGCTGTTCTTCTATCTCATTTTGATTGAGTTGTTTGATACCCTAAACCCACGTCATTCTAATATACTTGATCCAATTAAAAATGGCAGTCAAGTGCAAACACCTTTCAAACTCTACCATTCTTGACCTTGTAATCAAATTTTCTGTCACAGAGGTGAGTATGCTCTGGTGACAAACAAAATAGTTTGGCAACTATTAGTATTCCTTTAGCATATTTACAGTTTTAAAACACCTGTGCATCTATCATATCCCTGTATCTTGCCTATTTGTATTCCTTGGCGTCTTTCCATATTCTTGTCTATGGAAAGTCACAGTTCAGAGTTGCTGTCTGCAGGCGAGCCTGTTCCCTTCTCTGCTGTTGAGCTGACTTCGTTGTCTCCCAACTACAGTCATACTTCTTGGAGCCAAACTTTGCAATATCAAACATTTCGATGGCAATTCTCAGGTGGATTGTTTCAGTGCTGCATTTTTAGTTTGAAACTCAATATTGCATTCCTCTCTCTATCCTCAGTTAGAATGCAAGAAAGCGGGGTGTGATAAGTAGCTTCAATTTTCATGTTAAAGGGGCCACCGCAGAACACAGCACAGTAGAAGAGAGAACTCACAGTCCCGCTTCCTCCACTAACCAGCAGTGAAAGCAGCCATGTTTCAACATATGCTGGACCTTTGAGGAACACACAAAATCCACATTACTGCCGTAGATTTTTTCAGTAAATTATCATTATTAGGCCAATTTGGCACAAGAATTCTTTCTTACCAGGAAAGGTATCTTAGTTAACAGGTTACTTTTGCTGCAGTGAAACACCATGACCAAAACAAAGTCGGAAAGGACAGGGTTTATTTGGCTTATACTTCTGCACCACTGTTCATCGAAGTAAGTCATGACAGGAACTCACCATGGCAGGAACCCGGAAGCAAGAGCTGATGCAGAGGCCGTGGAGGGGTGCTGCTCACTGCTTGCTCCTCATGTCTTAAGTCAGACTGATTTCCTATGGAACCCAGGATCATCTGCTCAGGGATGGCTCCACGCACAATGAGTTGGGCCACACCCCATTAATCATTAATTATGAAAATACCCTAAGGCTTACATACAGCCTGATCCTGTGGTGGTATTTTCTCAATTGCAGTTCCCTCCTCTCCAGTTACTCTTTCTTGTGTCAAGTTGATATAAAACTAGCCAGCACAAAAAGTATCCAGTATTCAATCATTAAAAATATAAATATTATATTATATGTTATACGCAGTATCTGAAATGAAACAATGCCTACATTTTAGGAAAAAACCAGCAAATTGTAGACTGACATATAAGTCAAAATCACATTTGTTTACAATGTTATTTATATGTAGTGTTTATATGGGAATACATCCCACACACCCCGCCCACTCCCACCCACCTCCACACAGCAGAGTCAGAGGCACTCGGGATAATTTTTCTAAAGTGTCAACAATGGTTGTCTCTGGGGTTTCTGAGAAATGGATTCTTCCTGCATCTTCTATAGTATTTTATTTGCTAAAGGCATGCATTTTGTGAGGCAAAAATTAAACTTAAAAATAACCTGGGTATTTACTGATTCTGTCTGTATGACAAAATAAATGGAGAGCTTTGCCTCCAAAATCCCTCTAAACTTAAATGTTCCAAGAAGCAAAAAATAACAAAGAAACTAGCCAGGCACTCAAAATATTATTCCATTATAAAGGAAGCAATGGTCTCTTTCAGAGGTGAATGTACACATGTTGAAAAAGGAGACAAAACCAGTTTTCCAAGGGCCTCTCCATCTTTCTGGGAGACTGGAAATAACACCGATCAAAGGGAAGTATCCTCTTTCAGAAATGTAGCTTCATCTCACGTAAAAAGCCTCACACAGAAAGACAGCGGCATACACGGAACAATGAGACGCCGGGTCCGGAAGACCAGGAACTATGGAGGTCACTCAAAGCTGCAAAGGGCGGCTGCTTGCAGGTCAATATACTGGGCAGAGAAGGTCAGCTTATCCCAGAAGGAGGATGGATAGCCTTACTCTTCCTTGGGCAAACCCCTAAGGTGTCCATAAGATGCAAATCTTTATTTCAGTCACTTAAGCCTTCCCATGGTAATGGTTTCAAGCGAACCAAGAGACTACATGCTCTCTCTGAGTTTCACTTCTAAAGTTACCATTGGGCATATTTGATATACATTGCTGGGGAATGATTATTTCAAAGATTTCTGAACACCATTAGTCTAGAGACATCTGAGTGCCCAGGCTTGATTTGGACTAGGGAAAATCCACTGAGGACAAATAGAAAACAGAAGGCAAGATAACAACTGTGATTTGTTTATTGGTGAATTTTACTATAGCTTCTAAGATCTCCAAAAGATAGTCTCGAGAACCCCGGCTCCTAAAATCAGTTTATTGATGTGAACATTTCTTTAAAGTAATAGGAATTTTACAAGGATAAGGTAAAAGTTTTACAAGTTAATTCCCACCACTAATGTGTTTCTTCTACAATAAATTGCTATACTGTATTTATCCATTCAATAACCATTGCCTTCTGGGAGAGTCAAAGTGGTCTGGTGGGGATGGGTTCAAAAATAAATTCTGCCTAATCATTTATTTGCATTGCATATTTAGCTTTGGGGTCAAGTTAAAGTGCATTCCCCAATTCCACATTCTAAGTACAGGTGTGATTGTGCGTTTGTCTAGTTTATACCCAGTACTAGTTCAATCCCATTGAGATGTGCAGTTGGCCACTTTTAATCTTAAGTAAGGAAGAAAACAGTCGCTGGCCCCAAGTCTTCACTGCAGTCAGACTCCTTCTGGAACTACCTTCTGTACTTCTGCACCAGGAATCTGAGTTGGACTCAACTGGCTGTAGTCTCACCAGATATTCCAGACAGGCCTGAGTAGGGCTAGAGAGCACCTTCTGGGAAAGTGACATACATAATTACAACAGTTCAATCCTTTACAGATAATCAGCCTTGATTGTGTGACCCTATCCTAGATCATTCTGTTTGTCTCTAGCTACACTCATTATCTGTGCCTTGTTCTGGAGCCCGGAATCATTTACCCCTGGCCTTGATAAATCATCTCCAGCTTGGTTCTCTTGCTTCCAGTCATTTCCCTTCTGACCCCTCTATAAACACACCAGAGAGGTCGTGTTGGCTAATCCTAGTCCTCAGCGTTTCCCTTGAGCTTCACTGGTCACCGCTTGAGTACAGAGTTCCTCTGTGCAAAGATGAAATGCTTTAGAAGAAGTACATGGGATACTTTCACAACCTTTGAAGTGTACTAAAGACAACCACATCATTCATTTCCAAATAATTCAATGCATTCTCTGTCATATGAGTGTTACCTCCATTTAAAAACAAGGGAAGGCAACATCCTCTGAATGTCTCGCTAGCACACGTAAAGTAAGATTTAAGTTCAGGCAACAGAGCAGAAGGCACTATCAATCTCATTAGGCACAGACCACCCTCACTATCTGGTGCCCAGCAATGTTGACTGGGCTTTTTTTTTTTTAGTTTCCAAAAACTAAGCTCTTTCTGCACACCACACATAGGACTCCCTACCTGGATAATGGTAACTACCCTCCAGGCACTCATTCATAAATTACTCTCCCAAAGACATTCTCCTGACCAGCGCACTCTTGTTATTACTCTCGCAGAGAAACCTGGTCCTTTTCAAGTATTGTCGTGGGTTCCAATTACATAATTATTTTGTGTTTGTTTATTTAACGTCATTTCCAGTAAGCCATGGACTCCCAGGAAGCAAGGAATAATGATTATTTTGTTCACTACTGTGGTCTCAGCATCTACTGTGAACTTGGCACAATAGCTGTCTATTTGTGTGGTACCATGATTATCTAGTGTGCTTTTCTCCAAAAGCATTAAATCTCTACCGCAAAAGGACTATCGAGCTAGGCCATGATGGTGTGTGAGATTTAAAATGCATGGGTCAAAAATAATACTTTGGTGAGCAGATGTTAAGAATCAGAAACTACTTAGGATCTATTCAGCACCCAACAGCAGCAAGTACGTTGACCAATAAACAGTAATGGCGAACTCTCTGACTTCTAAACACCTACTGTCTGTTATGGGTTGGAGCTGAGCCTCAGAAACATAGAAATGGCCGCTTTAAATCTCTGTCCTCACACCACTGCACATAACTGTGTAGCCACAAAAGCGAGTACAATTCTCTGTAGAAAGACGCAAGTGAAATGGGCGAAAAGGTGGGGCTTCCGGGGGGGGGGGGATGGCGCGAGAAGCCGTTTTTTTCTCTCACATGGGCACGGGCCCTCTGGAAGAACCGATCATAGAATGTCACCAGAGGAAAAGGGAGTCTGAGCTCAGTCACATGAGAGATAAAAAAGAAAGAGAATGAGGGGAAAGTCACACCAGCGCAAGCATAATTGATGTTTTGTTACTAAACAGTTCCTCGCTGATTACAGGTGAGCAGGTGACTCGCCTCTTCCCAGCCCGGCACTTGTATTAACTAGAATCCTAATTTTCCCATGAAGCTGAAGTGTGTCTTAATTACTTGCCTTGAAGCTTACGCTCATCTGAAGCAAGCTTATTTCTTTTCCACTGTCGGCTCATCCAGAGCCACCTAATCCACAACCTACCGCCCAGCACTCACCACTTCTTATTATGGAGAGAAGAAGCAAGCAAGTAGCCTTGCGGGCAGGTTCCAGAATGATCCACGTGTTCATAACCACGTGACCACCCCGCAAACCATCCCCAAGCCCCACCCCCGTGCCCACCATGGGGCAAGGAGACCACATTCAGCAGAGGTCCGAAAGCCATCCTTCAGGACTTAAGTTATTTTAGGAAAGCTTTGATTTTTCTAGGTCTCGCATCTATCTGTGAGGCTGTTGACAATGTAGAGAGCCTTAACACTAAGCATATCCACCATGCAGGCTGCAGTGGTCAGTGGGCTGCTTCTGGCACCTAAGCACAGAGCACTTCAGACGATTCTTGTGCCCTTGTGACCATCTTAGTTGAAGGTATCTCTAATTTTTATATATAAAGGGGGCTGCAACACCTACGCCTGTCTTAGACTTGGAGCCCTGGAGAATGGACAAACCGGCTCAACAACCAGTATGGCGGCAGACGGTAAGACTGCTTTTGCAGGGGAGGTGTGCCTGAGCAGTCACTGCCCCACCGCCATCTATCAGGACGCCCAAGACCTAAGGTAGCGTGAATACATTACAGTCCCCGCTTGGTGGCCCCTCACGTGCCTTTGTAACTTGCTTTATAGTTGGAGTCTATTTGTTTCTAGTTCCCTTCTTTCCAAAGCATCCTTATCTACATTTTTTCTCTCTGTGTTGGTTATAGAAACACATACACTTCTAGAGGTGGGACATGGAGGAATCTGGCAGAAACAAATAAAAACCATTTTGTACAGAGAAGTGCAATGTCAGCAAATGTGAACCCGGATGCGGCAGAGGTATGACCATAAGCCCGGGATACACACATGAGTGAGGCATGAGCCAGCATGTTAATATGCCAAGGGTATTTCTCAGACACGCTGCCAGAAAGAATCTTGGCAGAAGGTGGGGGTAGTGTGGACAAACAGTAACAGAGACACTGGAAAGAAACTACCAGAATGCCAAATCACTTGAGAACATGATACTTTGAAACTAAGTACTGAGGGGTCAGGAAAGGGGTGGAAACTGTGGGGAACAAGATTATCAGATTCACGTTGTCTCCATGCTTTATAGAACTGAGTGATGTCTACCTAAGGGGAAAAATCGCTTCAAAACTTCCCCACTGAAGAAACAAGAGAAAGCTGCTTATTCAGATGACAGGAGTAGGGCACTTCAAGCCATCAGCTGGTCTAGAGAATCTTTTAATTAGTTGGTTATTATTTAAGACAATATTTAAATTTTGATTATTGTCTTCCCATCCCAAGTCCCTCCAGATCCTCTCCCCTCTCTAACCACACAACTCTTAGTACTTTCTCAAAAAACAAAAATCCAATGGAACAATGAAACCTCCTAAAACCAAGAAGAGAAAACACACAAAAAGAAAAGAGAAATTTGATCAAATAAAGGCATATAAAAACAAAAAACAAAACAAGCATTCAAACAACTGTGAAGTTCATTATATGCTGATCAGCTACTCCTGAACACGAGGCCTGCCCTGGAGTGGTTGATATATCCAATGTCACTCTATTGAGGAAATAAATTTTCCCTCTTCCAACAGGTATAAATGAAAGCTTAGTTGTTAACCTTTACTCTAGTGGCTAGATATTCATTCATTCGTTAAAAAATATAATTAAAAAATCATATCAAAGTTGAACAAGACAACTCAACAGAAGGAAGAGAATCCAAGAGAAGACACATGAATCAGAGACCTATTCATTTGCACTCAGGAATCCCATAAAGACACTAAACCAGAAGCTATAATATAAACACAGAGGACCTGGTGCAGGCCCTGTGCACGCTGCTTCAGTCTCTGTGAGTTCATGAGCTTTGCACATGTGGATTCAGAGGGCCTTGTTTTCCTGGTGTCCTCCATCCCCACTGGCTCTTACATTCTTTCTGCCTCCTTTTCTGCAGAGTTCCCTGAACTGTCAGGGGAGGAATAAGATGGAGTCATTCCATTCAGGGCTGAGAGTTCCAAGATCTCTCACTCTCTGAGTAATGTCTGGCTGTGGGTCTCTGTGTTTGTTCCCATCTGCTGCAGGAGGAAGCTTCTCTGATGATGACTGGACAATATGTTGAACTACGAGGAGAACAGAATATCACTGTGAGTTGTTTTATCACTACATTTCTTTTTCTTTAGACTTATATTATTTGGTTTTACCCTAAGTCCCTAGGCTGTCTGGTCTTAGGTTCTTAGTCACCCAAGCAGTGTCAACTATGGGTTCCATCTCATGGAGTGGGCCTTAAGTCAAATCGTTTATTGGTTGGTTACTTCCACAAGCTTTGAGCCATCATTGCACTAGCACAAATATCTTGCAGGCAGTCAAGTGTCATTGTCATTGTAATTGTAGTCATTGTAGATCGAAGGCTGTGGATTGTGCCTGGCTTGATGTCTCTGTTTCACTTTCGGAAGCATGCAAAGTATCTTGTTAGACTAGAGGCAAGGGAATGTAGAGGGAAAGGCTCAACACCTCCACCTTGGATAAATTGTATAAGTGTTGAATTCAGTAATGGGACCTGGTCCAGAGGTTAAGAGCAGGAAGCTGTAGAGAGCACATGATGGTCCTACAGCCTTGGTCTACATCACGAGTGAGCAGTGAAAATGAGGGAAGGCATGTGGAAGCATGACTGGATCAGCAGAGGAGAGATGATGTCATCAGGGATGCTGCCATTGGGATACTGCCGTCAGGGATGCTGCCCAAAGCAAAAATAAACGTGGATTTGCTAATCTCACTACTGCTTCGCACCTGCCGGCTTGGAAGCTGGAAAAGGTAGCCTGCAGGAGCGTGCTCCTTCTTAAACAGAAGAGGAGGAAAAGACATGGAGTGTGGTACCCAGCTGGAGAGGGGAGGATACTCTTACTAGTAAAAGGAAAGGTATCCTGATCGGTTTCCATGAGCAAACTTCTAGTACAAACCATTTTTTGAATCCTTCTTAGGTCCGTGCACTGGTCTCATGGGCAGAAAAAGGCAACTGAGATTGACAGTCCCAAGGGGTCTTACTCTGCATTACACTTCCTGTGGTTACACTTCCTTTAGTCCAGACAAGTGACTAAAATTTCTAGAGTGAAAAGGGATCTGACTTTTCAAAATAAATGTTGAGTTGCGTGTAGCAGTGCATGCCTATTATTGCAACACTTAAAGAGGCAGAGACAGAAGGGTCTTGACTACTGGGGCAAGTTAGCCCCAGTCTATATGGCAACTTCCAGACCCTGGCTCAAACCAATGACAAAGAAATGAAAGTCATACAAGCACATGTAAATGAGGAAACCTTGTGACATCTCAGTACAAGAGGATTATACTAACACAACATCCTAGCTGTAAGACTACATTCTATGCTCTGCTTTAATAGATTTTGTCCTCGTGGGGTCTGGCTAAGAGACACCTAAGATCTCTGTAGTGAACCCACCGTTACCTAAAAGTGAAAAGTATAATTGAATTTAAAGGCCACCCACATATGCGCAATACCCTCCATCAGCAAGGCCTCTTGAATTATTTTGTTCTTTCTCCCATAGTGCCCCTGTCCTCTACAATGCCCACGTACACAGTGCTTTTGCTGTCACAAGTTGTCTTTGTCCTCCCTGAAATTCATATACCAATAAGCTCTTTGCAGACCCATTCTTTAGCTTTTCATAATTTGGTCTCTGTTTGTCTCTGACTCAATAGCATTTTAGAAAAACTAAGAAGGGTGGTGATAGGCTGCCCTTGTCTGATCATTCAGCTTCACAGTCCTACCTCAGACAGAGCAATATTAGTATTCACACAATACTAATTAAAAGCCTACCTTATCTTATTTCATATCATCTAACAAGCTCTAACTCGCCCGCTTCATAATTAAGCATTTAATTCAAAACAGTTCTCTTTATGGATTTATGCTTTCTCTTCCTTGGTCTCAGTAGCCCTTGATCTCCATTGGGAGCTTGTGGACTCAAAACTGGCAGGAGAAACTGCAGTCGAGAGCTGCACATTACACAGAACAAAAAGGGGAAAGCCAGCCCCAGCTCAGCTACTACTCATTCATGTAGCTAAGTAGCTGCTATCAGACCGAGAGAACAATAGACCCAGGACAGCGAGCCCTGCTCCTCTCCCAGAACCTGATGCAGGAGGAACATTGCTTCTTGGCCACAAGCAAGGGAGAAAGACAGTCACTGTTCACCACAGTGTCAACATCATCACAGATCTCTCTGGCTGTTCTCTAGGACTCTCCGAAGCCTTCCTGTAAAATCTAATACTCTTCCTTTAATGACCTAATAGTGAATTATTTATACTCAGCAATTTATCTTTTTGTCTTCTTGTATTTAGGCCTGAATTGTACAGTTTAACTCTCTAGAGTCTGAGTGTGATTCTAAGCTAGACAGAAAGAGTCCCAGCCATTTCTGGGCTGTCGAGTCTGGTGGGCAGAGCAAGGGGACAGGGTGGAGTGGAAGATTGAACCTCTCCTCGGGCATGGCAGTGAGTTAACTCACCACACGCACAGGTGTCCCTGTTGTGCTGACTTTTCAGGGCGGCACTCCATTAAACCGCATCTCCTGCCCTTTCCCGCATCTCCAGCAGCAGACTAGGTGCTCCTTACTAACTGTACAAGGACTTAGCACTGCTTTCCTGTGAAGGGCTACTTCCCAGCTGGTCTCCACGCCCCCAGTCCTTCTCCCACTAGTGTATTCCCCACACATCTGCCGAGTGATCTTTCCACGCTCCAAAGCCAAAGTGCAACGCCCTCATGCACAGCCTCCGGTAGCACTCTATCTCCAGGTCTCCCAAACTTGCATCAAGGTAAAAAAAATAAACACCTGGAAAATAATGCAGGTTTTGCTATGTCTTGTATGGGTCTCCACAGAAGTAGACCTTGGAATAGAACTGAAATGCAAGCTACTTGTCTAGGAAGGAATCCTAGGAAGAACTGGTGGAAGTGACGCAGCTGCTAGTCCCCAGGATAACAGGCAGCTTCCCTGGGTTACTGAGGAGCAGTTTCACGGTGGAACTCTGGGACACAGGACAGAGCATCCATTATGACCATCATGGTCATCATGGCCCAGGGTACAACAAAGCTTGGCTTTGTCTCTGGAGGCCATTTACTATACTGCACTATGAAACTATCCTATACATGAGAGGAAACAACCTCAGGAAGAGATTAGAACTTCACAGAAGAATTCTGTAAACTAGTGCGGGAGCATATGAAGCTGACTCTGCCTACTCTCCCTGGACATGTCCCCGCACATTCCCATAAGGTCTTGGTAGGATCTGCAAATTGGTGCTGTGACAAGCACATCACGAGAGTCCTCTGAACAGGCAAGTTTGAGATGGGCCGACCAACCTCACTAAAGTTCAAAAGCTTGGATGGATCCTGTCAACTCCTCTAAAGACCTCAATGAATTTGTACAGTTTTCTAGAAGTAAAAATGCTCTCTCCAAAGAGCTGGAATGATGAGTTTTATAAACCCCAGGGTCAAATAGAGTACCATTCATATAGTAAATGCTCAGTAAACGTCTGTTGAAGAAATCTCATAGACATTGAAAGTGCCCCTGGACAAAAAAGAAAAATTGGTCTAAAAAATATTAAATACGATTTCACTACTAGAACTAGACAAACATATATTGATCACTAATATACATAAGACAAGAATCTTATGCCTAGAAGGCACAGGTTGAACTCCACCATCCAAACTGATTAGGACCAGAAGTTTTGAATTTTATTTGTGAATATTACATGCATATAAAGAGATATCTTAAGGGTGAGACCCAAATATAAAATTTAGTTATGTTTTATATCCATGTAGCTGGGAGGAAACCTTATCCTATACTTTTAGTACACCTATCCCCACCCCCATGAAGTCAGGTGTGGAATTTTCTACTTGTGGACTACAGACTCTCCAACTAGGGTTACTCGATCTATATTTTAACCACCAGCTTACATGTTAACAGAGACTTGCTGGTATGCAGACCAGGAGTAAAATCCTACACAGGAGGCAAACGGCTAAAGAGTGGGAAAGAAAAGGATGAGCAATCTACCTGCTTCAGGATAAAGGTCTTTCTCAAAGGGTATAAAACCTGGGCGTCTGGATAGGTGACGGTGACTCTGAGCTCTATCCACAGTGTACACAATAGCTTCTGAGGCTTGAGAGATGCACAAAGTGTCTCCTTGCAAATGAGACCAAAGCAGAGGCTTGAGTCACTTGCAGTCACTAAAGACCTCATCCATGGCTATTTCCCCACCATTTGAGACGTTAGCCACCAGCCCTTGGCCGCATTCCAGCCTGGATAATTACACTGGAGCTCGCAAACTTCACCCTCCAGTGCCAACTAAATAAGGTATTCCTTCAGACTTACAGCCATAACCTTTGTTATGCTGCTGTGGGCTCTTAAAGGGCTGTTCCACACTAGGGATAGCTGTATTTGTGAGAAATCAATAATTCTGGTGTGGCTCTTAACACTGGCGGAGGTATATTCCAAAACAGCACTGGCAAAGTTAGCGATTTCAGAGTTTTTAATAGAAAAGCTACGAGTAAATGACAGACGTGTCTGCTCCAGATCCTAAGGAGGAAGACTGAGACATTTGCATTGTTACACAGAGAAGAAAGGAAGGCRGACTAACCCGTCTCCCACATGGCAGCCTCTGCTGCCTGCCCTGAATGCTGCTCCAGGTGCTAGCGTTGGTCATATGATCGAAATAGCTGAAAAAAAAAAAAAAACTTTGCAAAAGGAATAATTCTGGCCCTTTCTATGCTATCCAACTTTTGAAAAAAAAATCTGAATATTTCATCTACACTTCAAATAGGACCACACACATATCTTCCAGTCAAATACTAGATCGGCCCACAAGAGTCAATAGACCTTTCAAGTCCATACACACTTGGACACACTCCTGAGAATGGGAAGAGATGCTTAGCTGCCTAGCCTGGAGGGTGGCAATGGCGTGCAGCTTATGCAATTTCTTGTTTGTTTTTGGTAATAATCCTGTCTGGGTGGGTGAGAGTTTATGGGTTCTATGAGCAGAAGGTGACATAAGGAAATTGAAACTGTAAACATCTTTTATTTAAACCATCTCATCACATTTTAAAAAAATAGCAAACTGACTCTAACTGTATTCTATCACAAGGATAGAAACAACAAAAGAAAGAGGTGTAAAGTGTCATATAGGATCTCTTTGAACCTATAAACACATTGCCTTATATGAGAAAATAGGAGAAGGAAACAAAATTCCAAGATTACAGCAGATTAAATGTGTGGCTATCGAATATTTAACATCACACTATGCAAATGCATTTAGAAATGGTTCAGAATATTTTTTCCCTTTAAATAGCCTTGAAATTTAGGTAAATCTCCGAAGTTCCAAAACAAGTATGTGCCCTGGACAAACACTGCTCAGACAATGGAAAATGCTTTGTGTTGGCGAAGTTCTCTTGAAATCCGCCAAGCCATTATTCTGTTTGAAAATCTTCCTGCCTAGAACAAATTAATAGCAGGCTTCTAAAGCTAGGTTAAACATGCTGCAAATCAATTTATCCCCTACAAATCTGCGAAAGGGCATCTTTTCTGGTGAAAATGCCTCTTCAGTGGCACTTAATACTGTCACTTCATCCCTCCCCCAAGCAGTCAACTTTGGTCCCTTGCTAGAGATGTTGCATTATAAAGGCTTACCGTCCTCACCAGCAACAGGCAAAGGGGGCGCAGATTCTCTACTAGGATGAAGAAGTGCAAAGCATGTCATAGGGACCATACATTTCCCAAGTTAGTAGAAATGCTAGAAATGCGTAAGCGGACTAAGTTTGCACCGATGCTATGTTCGCAATCAGTTTTGAGTTCAGGAACAATCTGAGTTACAGCTGCAGAGTCTTACCTTCTACCGACACACGTAACACCTGGAAAGATGGCTTTGCTAGAACTGTGACATGAAAATGACACACTATAAGCAGTCCCACCTTCCCCAAAGACCCTAGATCACTTATGATGCAGGAAAGGAAGCTACTGTCATCCATCAGCTGCCTGTAAAATCTGAACTCTTGCAGAAAGACAAACTGACCAACACAATCTTGAATCTCACCACTGTCAAAAATGTCACTGTCGAGATAATACAGTTGGTGCTTTCCTTGCTGAACAAGCATAAAGTCCTGAATTTGTTGCAAGCATATACACACACACACACACACACACACACACACACACACACATACACATACACACACACACACACACACACACACACATAATTTAAAATTTTTTAAAATGGTGTGTCCTTGTAATCCTAACACTGGGGATGTAGAGACAAGCTTACCCCTGGGACTCTGGCTCTCTGGCCAGCCTAGGTAACCTAACAAGCCTGAGTCCAGCAAGAGACTGTGTCTCAGGAAATAAAGTGGAGAGTACTTAGGAAAATGGAACAACATCCAACTATGTTCAATAATTTCTGCATGAGAATGACCCTGTAAACAAAGGTGCACCCTACACATACACACACACATACACACACACACACACACACACACATGCATGTACACACACAAAGATGCTCACACAGAATAAGAGAGTAAGTATTAAAGATTGTTCTAAACTATGAACAACTAGCAAGGCACAGAGCTTGCAGGTGGTGGGAAGGAGGTGGGTTCACGGGGCTGAATGCAGAATAGACTGTGTGCGGCGTGTCTCAGCCCACAGTCTAGCGTAGTGTGTCCGTACTCATTTTCACTTGTAGTTACTATGTACTTTCAAAGTATCCTGATTTAATCCCAGCTACGAATTCCAATGGGGGGAAAAAAGAACTGAAGAAAGAATAATTTGGAGGATAAAGTAGGAAAAAATCATGAAGGAATTTCATCGCAGGGACTCCCAGGGGAGTGATCCTGTGGGCTGTCACCAGCTGCTGCCGCCCTCCTGGGCCTCAGGAATGCTGAGACTCAAATGGTTAAGCTGGAGACCATCGCTTTTAGCAGTAAAAGGCTGCCATCTACTTAGGTATCACAGACCTAACTCAAGGGTTTAGAACATCCTGAGAGTACCTGACGGTGGTGAACGTGCGCTCTCGTGATGTTTAATGCTTCTAACGGAAAGAATGCAAAGGTCTAAACCTCCCTCCCACTTTGTTTTTTTTTTTTTTTTTTTTCTGTTTATACCAGGCTTAAAAGGGGCAATAGAAACAAGCAGCTTCATTTCATCAACAATCACTAACTACATCGTTCTTCTTACAACCAAAACAATTCGAAATTTGAGTTACTAACATTTTTTAAAGAGATGGGTTCACCTGTCTGGAGTGAAACTTGCAGCTGTGTGTTAGTGGAGGGCGTCGGTGCCGGAGCCACCGGCTGAGGACCAGGGCTGAGGACCACGGGCGAGGATCAGGATGTGCAAGCATCTGTCACTGCTCTGTTTTTCATTCACAGTAGGTGGTTGCCAGGCAACAAAATACTATTGTCTGTTTCTGTGATCTATTGGCCAATTCTACTGGTGATAATGCTTTTACAGTTTAAAACAGGGCCACCTTTCGGACAAGAAGAAATGAGCAAAATTTCTGAGGCCGACAATAATGTATATATGAATATAAACACGCTGCCTGCACCCTAAAATTATATGTATCAGTTTATAACTGCGTGCAGACATAAATATATATTTTGCACATACCCATATATGTTTGTGCAATTACACACATTCTTTTCCAGTCTATACACATATAAATTTCATAGGCCTGCAGCCAGCATCTAAATCCATGTGGGAAAGTCAGAACATGAACTAGAGAAATAAAAACACAGAATCATTTTCTTAGCGACAGCAATGACTTCAGATCTGTCCAATGTGTCAAACCCTGTTCCTTGATTATGAAGCCTTCCAGAGAGCGAGGCTCTTCTTCCTACTTATATAATAGAAAATTAGGAAGCTTTGTCATCGCCTTTGAACCGTCTTGCATATTAAGTAAGCCATTTTACTTAATATGTGCTACATATTATGCTTTTAACCATAAGTGTGTTAAAAGACCATTCAACTAGTGTTACCATTTACACATAAGAATCTTTAAAATTTATTCGTCTTAAAAATAATTGAATTGCCCTCCCTGGAATAGTCTCACATGACTCTCCACTTTGTTTGGATGGGCCCTGGGTAATTACAGTCATGCTACATCCCTTTTGTATATTTTACCAGCTTACAAATAAAATAATACACAATGTGTGCAATATAAAGTTGTCAACATTATCTTGCATCCCTTGCTGGAGCTTGCTTTGCATTGACAAGGTTACAAAGATAAGAATTACAATATTCTTAAGATGTTCAGACACAACATCAAAACAGCCTGAAGGAATTAAAGCTCGAAAATGCCAAGAGGCAATCAGGCTCTGAAATGAGGAGAAATAAAAGTCATTTATACGTATTTCTGGAAAGGCACTGCGCAATGTCAGGATAGTCTATAGATTTCACACAGTGCCCATCCGTCTTGTCTCACGATATTTCAAAAGCACTTTAACTAATGCTTCCCTCTAGAGGAATGAAATTCATTACCATTTGCAAATCTGCATATTACAAGAAAGCGGAATAATCAATATCCATTATGTGCGCGAACATTATTACTATAAGTCTCCTATCAAGAGTGCAACGCTAGCAAAACAAAAGCAAAGTGTGTTAGTCACAACCTAAATACTAGACAAAATTACTACTTTTCCAGAGAGCAGTCTTCAGCAGAATGTAGCTGCCTCCCAGGAGAGCTCCCAGGGACTTCTTCACACTGCAACCTACAATGGACCCACCACCTCCTAGTTTGGGTTCGTAAGCACCAGCGTCTCTGCCATCAATCCATTTCCCTTCTTCTTTCTCCACCTTCTTCAGATCCCTTAAACCCTTCATTACTTCTTCCAAAGGACCAAACGCAAATCTCAGGCCCAGTTCATGATTCTCCTCGTGTGCATTCGTTTCCTGCATTCTCCCAAAGCTACTTTTAAAAATCACTATCACTGAACAAACAAAATCTCAGCAAAATTTAAAAATTTTAAATGTTATAACAGTGGAAGACTGCAGAAGGAGGAGTAAAGCAAAAGGTGCAACCTGAAGGAATTGTAGAGGCCGGGTCACATAGGCTGGGATGCCCATGCCATAGAGCTGGGCTTCCCCACCTGTCGACCCCACCTCCCCCATGTGCTCGCTGCGGGATGACAACCACAACACTCCAGAACCACCCCCTCCAAGGAGGCGGGGTTACGCGACCAGCCAATCAGAGCCCGCGATCCTGGGTGTCCAACCTATGGGGTGGCCGTGGCCATGCAGGGGGAGGACATAGGGTGGTCCGGGAGGGGCCGCGTCCGTGGGAGGAGTGCACGTGTCCAGAGAGGCGGGGAACCCGCGGGCGTCCAGCTGCCGAGGCCCCGGCCGAGTGTCCAAGTCCGGTTGCCCAGTGCGGTCTTGGACTGGGCAAGGCAGACGATCGCCCGCAGAGGAAGACCTGTCCTTGTGTCCATTTCCCGGCGAGAGGGAAAGACACAAATAACAACAATAGTACCTCGCGTAGATCGGGCAGAGAGGAAAGTTTCTGGCCCGCGCCAGAGTGGAGAACGCCAAGGGGAGAGATGCTATGCAAGACAGGAGGACACTGTGGAAAGAAGGGAACAACCGAAGGGCTGCGCGGGCAGGACAGGGTCCCGGGTGCGGTCCCGGGGAGGCGAGTGGCGGGGTGCGCTGTCCAAGGTGCAGGGGAGGCTGTTAGTGCGTGGTAGGCGCGGAGCCCAAGCGGACACTGGCCCGCCAGCGATAAAAAGAGCGGAGAACATCTGTGTGGGGCGCCGGGCACCCCTCGCTCATAAAAGTGCGGGAGCCCGGGGAGCGTCAGGGAAGGGCGCAGGGGGCTCCACACACCGCTGCCTTCCAGCCTCACCTCCAGCTCGGCTCCCCTCCCCCCTCGCCCACTCCCCTCGGTGCCTTGTTCCCTGGCCGCGGCGGGGGCGGGACCGGGAACCCCCCTGGGCGGCGAGTCCCTACGCCCCGGGGATGCTGCGGGCCGCGGAGTCGCTTACCTGGGGCCGCGGTGCGGGGATTCGAGGCAAGCGAGCGCCGGGCGCGGCGCGGCTCCTCCAAGCCTCGGCGTCTCCTCCCGATCGCGCTTCTGCCGGACTCTGTCCAGGGCGCAGAGCAGCCAGACCCGGCTAGACTGCAGCCTCAGCTCGCGCCGCCGCCGCTGCCGCAGACAGAGGACGCCCCGTGGCGGCTGGAAGCCTGTGTGAGTAGCAGCGCCCGGGAGAGTGGGATCTGCTCAGGGGCGCTGGAGACTCCGCGGCTCGGGGCGCGCGGGCGTGCGCACGCGCGCCTGCGAGTGTGAGTGAGTGTGCGCGCGCGCGCCCAGGGGTGGGGGGAGTCGCGAGGGGCGGGGGAGCGAAGCGGAGAGATGCTCGTAGGGACCGAGGCAAAATTCGTCGCCCCCGGAAATCCGTAAAGCGGAGAAAGGATGGGCGGCCTGTCTGGCCCGGAGGAGCTGAGGGCTGGGAGGAGAAACCAGATGAGAAGGCGGCGTGGCGCGCTCGAGCTCGGGATCCCGGCCGGTCTGGGGCCCAAGGAGCGCTCGGCCACTGATGCTGCACAAGGGGCGCCCACAGCACGGGATCGCGCTATCCCCTTGTGGGGGAGGGAGGAGCTGAGGCGACTCGCTGGTGCCGCTGCTGCCAGTTTGGATTTCTAGGCTGGACGTTCAGGGACTGGTCTTGGTACCCTGTGGTTGCCATGGCGACCTTGAAGGCGCCAGGCAGGCGACCCAGGGTGCGGGGGAACTCTGTGCTTGCGGTGAACGCCAGGATCCTGAGGTGTACAGACTCAATCCGGCGCTGTCTAAGGTTGAGCCTGGGCATAGAGGGTGTACCCAGGGTGTTAGGATGCCTCAGTGGTGGTTGGGATCACACCAGATTGTTCTCCTTGGAAGCCACTTTCCCTCGGAGTTAACCACTTCCACATAGAAGTGCTGTTCTTCTCTTTGTTAGGATTCAGCCAACTGTCCAGATACACAAGTAATGCAAAGTAAGCTGAGAACACCTTGATCTCCGAGCGCTTTAACACCTTAGAGATTATGGCTAAATCCCACTTATCTGTCCTATTCCTAAAAGGTACATTGAGCTATTGGTATAGTTTTCCATGCTTATTTTCAATAAACAGACTGTATTCACCCAAGAATTCCCTCCAGGAGTATAAGGTCTGTGTTACAGTAGACATGCTCTTCCTGACAGGAATCCTCACGGCCGGGTTAGGGTTTGCACTTCTGCCTGCCCTCCAGTACTTGCACAGCGCCACAGTATGGTGTGTGTTCTCTATAAATGTTGAATGAATGACATTGTTTTCTAGCTTCACATATCCTGAAGGCAGGAACTTGGATGCTGGGAATGTCATTACCATCCTACTAGGCTTGCTTGATTTAAACTTATGCAGTTCCCTGTGTGAATGACTATTTTCCCCTCTGGCTGCCAGGGCCCCAGTGCAAAGAAGGAACATACAAGAATACTGACCCATTGTGCGAATTTACCAAAAGATTCACGAAAGGAACACTCAGAAAGGAACTTGGTGGCATATTCCACCTGAGAGAAGGATAAAGGTCCTGGGGACACCTAACCTCTCAAAAAACCATCCAAGTCATAGGTACTTAGCAGTTTACACACTCCCTTCTGCAGAAAAGGATAGGAAAGGAGATGTTAAATGATTGTCTGCCTCTAGAAGCTGGTCAGAAGAAAGCTTTTCTCTTGTCAGGAACACTAGGTCCTAAATACTGGCCCATACATTACAAGGTCACTGGGGACTGCTAATTCTGCTGCTACTTCAGGATCGATTCCTTCAATCTCAGGGTTTCCAGTCATCTTCTTAGAAGCAGGAGTCTGTGATTTCACATTCCATGCTCAATTTCAATTCCTTTGAACTCAGGCTCTTCCATGAGCTGCCTCTCTTGCCAGTCACGATACCACAGCTGTGAACTAAAACTGAAATGAAGTGAAATTTAAAAAGGATTTATCTGGGTGCCTACAAATAAATCCATGCTATGTTTTCTCTTAGGGGGTCCCTTCTAGTGACTTCACTGCCATTCCGTTTACAGTCTTCGCAAGAGACACTGGCTGTCATCTTGGACCTCTCATTGTTTTGTTAAATGAGAAACTTAGATATCTAAAACGTTGCCTTGAAAAGAATTTCTAAAACTTGGGAACAGTTATGCAGACTAGAGCCCTGACAGCCAAACTAGACACAGATGTAAGGCAAGGTCTTCCAAGACAATTTTCAAGTGTTTATAAAGTCCCATTTGTTTGCTACATGTATGTCTTATCTACCAGAATGGAAGAATGCTCTCACAGGTTAGACTTCTTCAAATATCTTGTCACTACCAACCCAAGTGGTAAGAGGCCAATGTCTTTAAAGACAGTTCACCTCCCGCTTAAAAGACACACCATAGGAATGGAAAGATAAACACTGGAAAGGGCAAATAGCAGTTTGAGGCGTTTAATATGTCTGACTGACTTATAGATAACAGTTTCAGGGCTGGAGAGATGGCTCAGCTGTTAAGAGCATTTACTGCTCTTGGAGAGGGCCCAAGAGGTTCCCAGCACCCACTGTTACTGTAGGCAGTCACAACCCACTGTGACTCCAACTCTAGGAGATCCAGGACCTTTGCCATCTTCTGGCCTCCTCGGGCACCCGCGCTCATGATCACAGACCTACATGCTAGACACAGACATATGCATAACTAAAAGTAATAGGAATATGGCTAAAAGATAAAAGTTTGGAGATCTAATGAAGATTAAAAAATTGATCTCTAGAGCTCCGTACTATTTAGATAGTAGGCAATAATAGAATGTATAGAAAAGAGACTCATTTAAAAAAGGAAAAGAATCCTTAATGTAATGTTAATGTAATGGCTCTTCTCATTTTGCTATAGTTGTTGTAAAGCCTTTGAACATTAACTTTAGAAATCTAGGACTGTGACAGAACACCTGAGGACAGATACTTACAGACTGTTCATATGTATATATATGCATATTTATATATATTTAGATATGTATATATATATAACAAAAACCCCAAAGATTCCACCTCAAAGTCAACTCCTCCTGCTAGGATTACAGAGCCCCAGATTCTCCTTAGTGAGAAGCCAGGAGCCGTTAGCTAAAGTGCTGCTGTGGTTTGAGTGTCTGTGAGCTTGCATAAGGATACAGGTAATTTCCCTCATAATTAGGTCCCAGATTACTTAGTCTACTTAAGTTTCAAATGATTTAAAAAAAAAAAAAAGAAGAAGGACCAGCACCTAAAATCAAGGTGCCAGCTCGGTACAGTGTGGAGCCTTGAACGAGGAGCAGGCTCAAGTTACCTAGTTTATACCCACACTGTTATTATTAGCGTAGTCTTATTACAGAAACTACTCATGGTAACTTAACTCTGGCCAGATGTTAGACATCATGAGGAAAGTTAAGAAACCACAACAAAAASACCAAAAAACAAAACAAAACAAAACCCAAAGAAAGAACTCACAGCTTAATTCTCAGCCAAAGTGGACAAGTATCAGTTTCGGTCATAATACCGCTCTTCGGTACAGTTGGCTTGCTATGTGCCGATCATTCTAATACTTTATGGAGTTACAGATTCCCTGAAGCGACCAGGAGTCTCTCTCCAAGAAAATGAACATTTGAATTTCAGGGAGTTCTGGAAAAACACTTTCTGAAGGTGAGGTGAAGAGCCAGACTTAACGTGGGCCCTTTTACAGTGTCAGTTTATGGTTAAAGGAAAGCAAATTGGTGCCTTCCTTACCAGTCTCTCATCCTTTCTTCTCACCCCAAATGGTAGATTTTATTATACATAAATATAATGCATGTAGGTATTACATATGCATATACAATTATATACTTATAATTGAATAAGGCTCACTTTAAACCCTTTCCAGCACAGCCTTGACTTCCCTTGCTGACTTTGAACTGACCCTTTTATCTCCTCTCAATTTTCAGCTGTTTTGTCTCTTTTAGATTTACTTCAATCTAATGACTTATTTGTCCATATGAAGATGCATAAACAGATCAATGCTTATCGAGTACTATATAATCATTTCTGCTTTTCTCACTTTGTTAGCAAGAAAAAGGAGGTGCAAGGCGTCTCCAGTTCAACTCAAATTATTCCTAGGAATAATAATAATAATAAAACAGTAAGTGAACATATGCAAAATGTATCACTTAGACCACACACAGCGAATAAACTTCTATCTGAATTACCAGTGAGGACTAATGAGGCTGTTGTTAAGTAGGCCATTTGGTGAATGATTGAACATTAGTGGCCAGGTCTATACTCAGATTCTCACGCGCACACCCCCTCATAGTATGATTCAGGTGATCACCACTCCTGGGCATTGCTATAATCTGAACCTGAAAGGAAGGTGTGAAGGAAATTGCTGAGACGTTAGAATGGATGTTGTCAACAGGGAAACTCTGGATGACCCATCTCTGAGGATCCCTCGGCAGGGTGGAATAGATAAGAATATGATATGGCTTGTATTAACCCATCGCAGGATTTGTAGTGTCATCAAACACTTTTTAAAATCTATCTCTGAAGACCCAAAAATCCATTCTTGGATGATTTTCATTAGATGGTACTACCAATGTCCTTAAGAAACCAAATGCTGCAATAAGGATACATGCTCCACAATGTTCATAGCAGCCTTATTTATAATAGCCAGAAACTGGAAAGAACCCAGGTGTCCCTCAACGGAAGAATGGATACAAAAAATGTGGTATATATACACAATGGAGTACTATTCAGCCATTAGAAACAATGAATTCATGAAATTCTTAGAGAAATGGATGGAGCTGGAGAACATCATACTGAGTGAAGTAACCCAGTCTCAAAAGAACACCCAAGGCATGCACTCACTGATAAGTGGATATTAGCCTAGAATCTTGGAACACCAAAGACACAATCCACATACCAAATGCTGTCCGACAAGAAGGAAAGAGTGGACCCAGGTTCTGAAAAGGCCCAATGCAGCAGTGTAGGAGAATGCCAGAACAGGAAAATGAGAAGGGGTGAATAGGGGAACGAGGGGGGGAGGAGAGGTAAAAAGACATATGGGACATTGGGGGGGCGGGGAAACCAGGAAAAAGGGAAATAAAATATAAATAAAGAATATATCCAATAAAAAAAGAAACCAAATGCTTTGCCTGCCCAGTTTATTTTCACTTAGTAACGCAGAAATGTTTTGAGTTAATATAACATTTAAAAATAGAATTTTCAAGTAATTAATAGAAAAGCCGTAATCCACAGCAGAGGAAAGCAGTATAATGAGGAATGCTTCTCACACTTAGTGTAACAACAGCATTGACAAAGTTACATAGTCAAAGCTGTTGGAAGCCCAACTGTCCATGCATGTATTGAATGTTTACATAATCTGCCTTCCTATAGGCCTCAGAGGTTGAGTGTGGGGGCGTGGGGACTGTCATGATAGTCCTCTGACTGTTTTAGAGGCAGTCTTGGTGTAACATGATCATGACACGGGATTCTCTGCCACAGGCCCTAAATTCAAATCCCAGGGACCTGCCGTGTGACCTTGCACTCCTCCCCTACTATAATGATGCTGCCAAGGCTGCACAAGCTGGCTGTCACCTTCCTCTTTGGTTTGTTAAGAAAATTACATGAAGCAACATGAGATGGATTCCTTGGCATTGTAGAACACTGGCTCCACATCAAGTGCGTGGCAGAAACTTGGAAGACAGACTTGATTGAGAAGCTCCTGAAGCAAGTGTGGCACCTTTTGCAAGACTGTCACTGAATGGGGGTGATGATTCCAGGGGGTCCTTTCCAAGGATATTTTAAGAAAACTACCACAACCAAAAGTTGGCAGAAAGTGACACATGCAGCAACTTGCAGATTCCATAATTCTAGAGGTGCTGTCATTCTGTAAATAATACTCCTATTGCAAAAGTCCAAGCCTTTCTGTTCATCTGTTTTTGATTACTGTGATTTTTCCCTCTATTATACAGATTCTAGTTCCCCAATGATGTTTTAGGCCCAGATTTAACTATATAAACATTCATTTTCCAGATTAATAGCAATGTTTAAAGTTCCTTTCTTTAAAAAATACTGTTCACTACAAAAATATATAAGGAAAATATGTAGAAGCATTACCTCTTAGGGGCCAATCACGGTTCATATTTTAATGTTTACCATCACCTACAGACATGTGTTTATATTTGTTTTCTTTAAATGTCACTAAGTAAAACAGCAGTCATTAAATGTTATCATTTTAGAAAGGAAAAAGTTAAACACATTAATAAAATGCTCAAAAATTCCCACTTTTCTCTTTTTCAAGATGGGCTTCTTACTCAAACAAGTCCTTGGGAATGGGATTTTAATTGGGTATCCTTGAAGCCTCACCTCTCTATGCCTCTGCTTTTACCATTTCTAACAATGAGTCCTTCTTAATGGTTCTTTACAAGTTTAACTTTACCTTGATGACGTGTTCTGGAATCACAAGCTGTGCTCCTTGGCCTCTGGCCATTCTGTGGATACTTTGCATTACTTAACCTCCACCCTACAAAGCAGGTCCAGCTCTAACCTTGGACTTGGTGTTGCATTCCCTGAATGAGAGAGAAAGTCTTAATTTCAATCAGTAACCAGAGTGCTCACTGGAATCACCATCTATTAGGTCTGCAGATATTTGGCTCAGGGGTGGCGAATTATTTAAATACATGTATTATGTCAGTGGCTACAGGCAAAATGGAGAGAGGCAGCAAAAAGTCCTTAATAATTAATGCAAATGGCATCTAAAATTCCAACGGACTTGCCTCCTTTTGCAGTTGATCTGTTCTGTTTTTCCCAAGAAGATATTTTATTTAATAAAAAGTGCAACAAGGTTTATAATTTTTGGCAATTTGGCAAGAGGTCCCCAAAGTAAAAACACCTTAAACCATAGCATCCCACTCTGCAAATCTGGTTACCTTTCTGAAAATGAAAGCTAAAAGACTACAGAAAGAAAGAACGAGGGAGRAGAGGAAGAAAAACCAGGTGGGATTGTCTACAGGAGTTGTCTTGGTCACTTTCCTATAAAATGCCATGGCTGGGGCACCTCGTGGAAAAGCTCATTTGGCTTTATGAGAGGGATAACAGTCCATGATGGAGAAAGGGAGGGAGCAGGGAGCAGGTGGCCAAAATGACAACTGAAAGAGATCAACATCTCAAACTACAAACAGGAAGCAGAAGGAGTATACTGCAAGTTATGCATGGCTCCTGAAAGATGGAAGCCCACCCCCAGTGAAACTCCCTCCATCTAGGCCACACCTCCTAATCCTCCCAAAACACTGCCACAAACAGGAACAAGTATTCAAATAAATATAGGGGAAAATCCCATTCAAACTTCTACAGGAATGTAATCTGTCAGCTGACTATTCATACTATTGTAAATGATGAAAGTTTTTAGCAAGTAAGTTACCATCCTGAATTGAATTCCATATAAAGGAAAAAAGGTGAATACAACATAAAAGTGGTGAAATGCAATGTATCTTGGAAATTGTATGCAAGGGATAAACAATATGCACAGAAAAGTTTTAGTGGGTGCTAAATTGCAAAAAAAAAAAAAAAAAAAAAATCAAAGAATTGATGGCGCAGCTGTGCCTAAATCAGAAGAACTATCGTGTTTACTGAATCAATGAATTTCAGCATCTAGGATAGTAGGCTCTGCTGGCAGAAACCCGAGTATCTTTATTCTTTCTTGTGTTGAGTGCCCCATGTTGGTTTGCACGGATCCATGTCAGAGTGAAAAAAGTCTCAGCGTGACTATAAACATATGAAGCTGAGTAGTAATGAGGTCAGTGATTCAGAACCAGGTCCATGAGCAGTGAGAAGCCAGGGCAAGCCCTTCCCCTGTGAGATTTGGGTAACAGAAAGCACACAGAGCCCACTTACTTCCATGTCCTTTGATTACATTTTTTTTAAAAAAATCAGGCTTTCATATAATGAAACCATATTTGACTATAATGATAAAAATAAAAATGATTAGTGGCTTCTGAGAGAGAGAGAGAGAGAGAGAGAGAGAGAGAGAGAGAGAGAGAGAGACAGAGAGACAGAGAGAGAGACAGAGAGACAGAGAGAGAGACAGAGACAGAGAGAGACAGAGAGACAGAGAGATTCAGTCTTTTCTAGGAACAAGTCCTCTAATAAGATACATAGTCTCAAATGGTTCACCTTAAACATATACTCATAGGACTCAGCAGATGACACATGTAATTACATATATAATATCTCACATTAATAATTTTAAAAGTCAGGAATTTGAGAGAGAGTGGGAAGACAAAGGAGTTGGAGGGGGAGATRTAAACACAGTACTCATGCAGTAAACCCTCAAGTAAAATTTAAAAGTTTTAAAAGTAAGTTTTTTTATTATTTAATTATTTCAGTGGTTGTTCTAAAGTCCACTGTATACACTTCACCTTAATCTTCACAGCCACCAGAACAGATGTTTATATTTAGTGGTAAATTAGGCAAGAAAGGGGGAAATATCAGCCATCAGTCTGGACTGAATTTGTATCACAGCGTATGAACTTGAGCAAGTTTCTGAACCTCACCAATCCTTAGTTTTCTCATCTAAAAATAGGAATAACTTAGTGTCTGTATGTCAGGATGTTCTGTGAAGATATGAGACAGGTATTTGAGGGTATGTGGTGTCTACCCATCTTCTCACTCTCCTGGTTTCTGTATTTCTCCAATATGTCATCTCTCTCCCTCATATCATCAGCCTGACTAGCTACATCTCTACTCAAACAAATAAATAAACAGATAGAGAGATAGATAGATAGATAGATAGATAGATAGATAGATAGATAGATAGATAGATAGATAGATAGATAAAGATAAGCCAGGCATTGGTGGCACATGCCTTTAATCCCAGCACTTGGGAGGCAGAGGCAGGCAGATTTCTGAGTTCGTGACCAGCCTGGTCTACAGAATGAGTTCCAGGACAGCCAGGGCTATACAGAGAAACCCTGTTTGAAAAAAAAAAACCAAAAAAAAAAAAAACAATTCTATAATATGAACCTAAAACCATCTATTTATCACAATGATCTCCCTTTGCATACATCCCATATGTAGCTTGCAATCTGAAGAATGAAAATATTATTGGATTTAATTTTTCAGATACATCAAGATATGAAAGAGAATGGCCAAGCAGAGAAGGTACACCTCTTCCCTCTGCCTTCTGTCCAACTCCTGACTCTCTATCCCTTGATCACACCGTAAGTTTCCTAAGATGTCAACTACTAGGAATCGATCCCTTGGGACAACACAATTCTTCAGTGTATTGAAGCTGCAAAATCTAGACTAAGCCATGAAGGACAGATAAATGAAGAGCTGTGTCTTGTATGGTCCAGCCCCAGACACTCAGAGAATTTCATATTATAGGAACCATAATGTTTTAGACATAAAAGAAGTAACATCACATTTTGTGACACACCACATAAAGGAATATAAACTTTGTGTGTGTGTGTGTGTGTGTGTGTGTGTGTGCATGTGGATGTGTGTGTGCAGTGTGCAATTATTAGTCATGACCCCTGCTAGACAGATAATTTTCTGATGCTATAGAATAGAAACTCCAGGCGGTGATGCAATTGGGGTATATCTTGGTAGTATTAATCCACGAGCATTTCAGTAGTTTCATCCGATGACAATTATAGAAGAAAAAAAAACTGAAACATAAATGGAAATTAGCCCTTAGCAGCTGCTTTGTGGAGCAATTTACATTTTAGATTTCCAGAATAGCAGCACTAGTCCAGAATAGGAGAAACAGATTTCATTCTTATTGTAGTATAAGATCTCCCATTTGTTAGAGATTTTGTTCTTACTGTAAAGAAAGAGAAAAATAAATGTATCTGGGAGTGCTACCCTACACCCAAGGGTATTTTTGGGTTTGGTTTTCTACAGTAGTTGTCATTGCCTTTTACCCAGACTCTGGCAAAGGGGATCTGAAGGAACTAGTTTAGACTAGAAGACTGAAATCAAAAGGAGATACTGATGTTTTGTTGATAGCAAGGCTTAATTAATTGGATGTGTTTGTGTCTTATTCAGCTAGCCTATCATTATTAAATTTCTAAGAATCCTATGTAATTCTTGAAATATCAGTTATAACTTTGTCTCACTTTTCTCTAAAGCCATTCCTATCTTCTCCCATTATAGCATTACCACTAAACAAATAATAAATTCCTTAGGATTTTTAGGGTGTGCTGTGCCAAGGCACTCTTCCAGACATCCCAATAACGCTGTGAGAAAAGCATGTAGTGTACATGCGCAGAGTCACGATCCACCAATCAGGCTTCACAGAGATGCTTCTTAAGGCTGCAGTGTAGACCTGGGAAGCCATTTCGCTAGACCATCTTGTCGAAGCCAATGGACTTGACTTGTAAACACTTCAAAATTTAGCCCAAGTGCTAAACGCACTTTTTGTTTAATTTTCAGACTCCTCTCCTTTATGATAGGGTTTTATTTTAGACTCTGATAGAGTTGTGCAACCTGAAGAGGAAAATGCACAAATTGGGGTTTAGCCAAGATCCCTTCCCTCTCAGTCTTACTCTTGAATTACTTTCCAACACCTACCCCAACATTTACAGTTTCAGACTAGAGATGATGGCAATACCCATCTAAAAAGTTACTATAATAATTAAATTGCTATCATAAAGTATGTATGGATATGGGCATATCTGGGAATGTTGCTTTGGCTAGTAGAATATTGAATATTAGCATGTTTAATGCTAAATAACAGGTGATTACAAGCTGATCTCCTTGACAGTTTCTGAGGAAAGGTCTGAAGTTGCAAGGTGAGTTTCTGTCCATCTCATGCCTACATCAGTGTACCCCTATTTCAGACTCACTAAAATGTAAGGCAAATAATAAGGCAGCCACACATCAGCGGGAGTCTCCTGGCCCATGTCTCACGCCCCCCCCCCCCCSCTCTACTCAGCTTTATTTCCTCTTAATCCTCTTCTATTTTAATTTCTTCTGGTTCTGCATCATGTGTGTGAGTATTTATGCACAAGAAGCAAATAGCCTAGGCACTGGGAGAGACGCACATAGCATTTACCTTCGAAGAACATCTAGACATTCTACAAATGCAACAGAGATCACTTTTGTCTTCTTTGAATGTTCTTATCATGCATGCTTTCCCAGTTTAAACCACAGGGCAGGAACTCTGTCTGATTCTATTTGTAAATCAGGGAGAGAGCACTGTTCAACAAATGCCCAGAACACCAGCATCTGTGTTGAGGTGGTGGGAATGGCTTTCTATCTATTTTAAGGAGAAAAGAAAGTGGATACTGTGCAATTTTCACATCAGTTATCTCTATATTTAAAAAAGCTAGATAGAGTGGACAGTTTTGTTGTTATCTTCCCTTAACCAAAGCAAAAACTGAGAGTAAGGGTTAATACCATGCCCAAGGACCTGTGGCAAGCTGGCACCATGGTAGAAGAGACAGAAAACTATGACTCCACTTAACCGATATAGCAGAAATCTCAGTATTTGTGGGTCTTGAACATGTCAAGAAGCAGATACATTAGATGCTTTTGGGTGACATCATCTAAGTGACCCTGGCCCACAGCAAGCACTTTCTGTTGCATCTAGGGAAACTTGCAATGTCAGTTTTCAATACTGCTTTCTAGGTCTGTTATTCTCCCAAAATAATGCTACCTGTGGCTGATAGTTTAGGTCAGTGGTTCTTGACCTCAATGCTACAACCTTAATACAGTTCCTCATGTTGTGGTGACCCCCAACCATGAAATTATTTTCACTGCTACTTCATAACTGTAATTTTGCTGCTGTTAAGTACTGTAATGTAAATACCTATTTTCTCCAAAGGCCTTAGGCAATCTCTGTACCCACAGGTTGAGAACCGCTGGCTTAAGTCCATGGCCACTGTCCTAACAGACTTAATTTTAACTTGCAAAATGCATGCGATAAATGCAAGAGCTATTAAGTTATAGCTTAAGCCTTTCACTTCATTAAGAAAATGTGTCAAGTGCTTACTATTGAATCTTCTCCGTTACCCAGAAAACCCCAGATGCCAATCTCAGAACACATGTGTTCTACAGTAAGGGGCCTGCATCTTGGTAGCATTTCAAATAAGGCCTTTTGCTCAAAATAGTGCATTGAGGAAACTGAACTCGCTGTTCCATTTCTCAGAACTTGATAGACTGCCCACTCACTGCCACTCAAAGCCCCTCCCACAAGCCCCTCAAAGCCCGCCCATAAACCCCTCAAAGCCCTCCCACAAGCTCCTCAAAGTCCTTTCCACAAGCCCCTCAAAGCCCTCCCACAAGCCCTTCAAAGCCCTCCCACAAGCTCCTCAAAGCCCTTTCTACAAGCCCCTCAAACCCCTCCCAAGCCCCTCAAAGCCCTCCCACAAGCCCCTCAAAGCCCCTCCCAAGTCACTCAAAGCCCCGCCCAAGCCACTCAAAGCCCCTCCCACAAGCATGCACGATTGTTCCATGGCATTCTTGTGCTCTGTTCTGCTTTTTGCTTCCCAGGAAAATAGACGGGTCATCTGTCAAATCATTTCTCTCCGGCAAAAATCTTACTAAAACAAAGGTTTTAGGATATGTCCTAATAATGTTTTCAAAAAACTATAAAATACACAGCCCAAAATTTGTTAATTCAGCCAGTGCCAATATGTGGTAGTTCAATTTCATTATTCTTTTAATAAAGTCATCTGAGAATTCTGGTAGTTTCCCATATCGGATCACATCTGGGGAACATGCAGGGGAAATAGCCTGAAACTTGCAACTCTTTGCTCTCCGACTTTAAATGCTTTACATTTTTTCTTTCCCATTAATCTCCATACGCTGATTAGCTACATGTCAGTTAAATTTTGTAGACAGGGAAGAGTGACCGCCACAACAGACATAGGCATACATGAGCATATACACACATAAGACATACAGGTAATGTATGCTGCATAAATTTATAGTCGCATAAATAAATCTGAATTCATTAATATCAGCCAATTTTATTAAAATAAAGCATGGAAGAGTACTTGCTAGGCTTACCCGTGGTGTGTCTGAGCTCATTTTTATTAGTAGGGCTGAACAAGTGACTATCTTGCAAACAATGCTGTAGAGCAATGTGCACTGTTCTACTGAGATGTTTCACTATACTTCATGTTTTTAACAATGTTGCTTTTGTTAAACTTTAAGAGCACAGATACATGTTTTGTCAAATGATTCTGTTTTTATTTTTCTTCAAGAAGTCTTTAAGAAATAATGGTTATCAGCTAGTTTGTTGTTAACATGCAGATTTTGCCTTGAATGGGTTATTTTAAGGCCCATTTTTGCTTTTAGTTAATTTTTAATCAAGTATCAAACATCTCCAATATTTTAGTCATTATGATAAAATACACCAATCACTTCCTCTAGGGCATGCATTATTAATCTAATTGTTTTATTGATGGCAAAGCTCTGATTTCGGAAGATGGAATAAGATGCTAAGATAAGAAAAGTAATACTATTAAAATCTGCTTGGGATCCAGATCTAGCTGTCATTGAAGGCTGTGTGCAATCTAGTCTATTCTGAAGTTATAGAATCATCAATATTTTACAAATACTTGTGTGTGGCAAAGAGTTGGGAAGGGAAGAGAATATTCCTTCCTTCCTTCCTTCCTTCCTTCCTTCCTTCCATTCTTTTTTGTCTCTCTTTCATAGCAGAAAACAGGAAGGGATTTATCCAATGGGACCATACTGGAAAGAAGAACAAAGAGACCCAGTGACCACGCCCCCAAATACCCAGCTGCAGCATCTCTCTTTTTAAACCCAGTCTTGCTGTCCAAATCCAGTGGCACTGGGGAGAGATGAGTCCGGTGGCAAGCTCCTGACATTTTGGTGTATACCTGTCTTTGTTTTAACCTTTACAGCATCTTAATTAGCCGTGGGCTAACCTTTATAAATCATTGTTGCCCTTAGAAAGTAAACATAATTTGTAAAGGAGACAGGTTCCCTCTTTTTGTACCTCTGAAGAATGGTGTCATTGTGTATAAAAACTAGCAGTCGATTTAATAAGCTATTTATTCCTATAATAAGAGAAACCTTTATTATTCGTGAAGAATAGGCTGCATTTGGGGATACTATAATAAATGGAAGAGATAACCATTGAAATTCTGAATATATTAGAACCACGGTGTGTTGCAGACCAATTAAAATTGACAGCCAAGTGAAGCAAATACACATGGATAAATATAGAAAACTCAAGTTGTTGTTAGGGTGATTTTTTTCACTATGTGGTAGTTATTCTCTTGCTTCTGGATATTCCAGCTCATTGTATTAATCTTTCTGCTTGGCTTCTGAATTTTAATTGCGTTGAATACTGATAGACAATAAAATTTTAATTCATAGTAGAATATGTTGGCGGTTTGATGTATTTAGTACTTGTGTTGGGAAACTATCAGTAACTAGGAATGCAAGCCTCTGTAGACAACACATAATTTTCATAATCTTAAACCAAGATGAGGAAATAGACAGTGTGCTCAACATTTCAGCCATGTGCGCACCTCTCTAGTAAATTAGTATTGGCGGCTGAGTGGGAGATCACAGGCTACACCTGCTTTAACCTTCAGCAGCGAGTGATGCTTACTGAACGCCTCCCCATGCCTCCAAAGCCCAGGAAGCTTACAAATATAGGTTTGGTGCGAATGAAGAGAAAAACCAGAGAAATAGCAACACGTAGTTAGGAGGAGAGCTAGAAGTAAATGTATTCTTAATGGAGCTGATGGAATTTACTCTATGAAGTTCTGGAAGAATGTTCTGCATAAGACAAATCTGACAATTGAAGACGAGACTTGTATAACAAAGTAAAATGCCAAGTGCCCCTTACTGAGTATCTGCTGGATATATGCATTATGTTACATACCAAATTGCTCTGATTTGGTGGGTACTGTAACAATTATAAACATGATACAACTGTTATCCAGAGAAGTTAACTACCGTACCCTGGACTACCTCACTAGAGCTGAGACTCAACCCCCAAAGCGCATCCCTGGTCCCTTCTGATCTCAAGGCCCTGCCTACAACTACTACAGACATTGTTTTTCATGGGATATGATACTTTCAGGGATTTTGTTCATAAACATGTTCTAAAGTTACAAAGATAATGTTCAAGAGCAGCTAGGCGTGATCCCAGTACAAACTATTTTATTGAAGCCCAAGTTCAGTTCTGGCCTGAAATTCATGTTTGGCTTCTATCTCGACGAGCTAGCATCTGCAGTGTGGGGGTAAGTTGGTGGAGGAGGAGAAGACAGCTGTTCTAGAAACAGTGAAAGAGAAATGATCAAGTTAAATGCTTTCTGCCCTCAGACAAGATTAATAACTCTTAAGTACATCCCTAGTTAATAAACTGTGACAGTCACCCCATCTGGATCCAGAAAAGATGTAATGATTGGGCTTCTTGTAAATAATGCTTTTTAAAAAGAATGGTTGGGTGGGTCTGTACCATTTTTGAAAACAAATAGTTTAGGGACAATCAGATGACTCCATGACTTTGTAAAAGGAAGTAAACAGTGCCATCTACTGGTCTGTAACTTCTACCTTTGCAGATGATCCCCATGTGTCATGTGCATGTATCAACTATATATATATATATATATATATATATATATATATATATATATATATGAACACATGTTACCATCCATGAAGATTTCAAACTACTAAGAGATAATTTTTACCTGTGTTTGTTTCTTATGAATACATTCTAAAAGAAATCACCAATAAAAGTGGACCAATTACTTTCAAGGAAATCTGCTATGATCTTTTAGAAACTTTTCTAAAAGGAAATTTCATTGTCTTGTCGAGAGCCATCAGCAGGTAAAACTTAAGAGAAACCCCAACAGGTTTGTGGGTATTCCATCTCATCGGTCGAACTGAAGAGTCTCCTCTCTAGCCTTAGTTTAATCCACACCCAGGCCCCCTCCCCACCCCCCGACAAAAAATCTTTCTTTTCAAGGAAAGTGAGAAAGAGAAGCTCTTTTCCTGGTGAGGAAGCCACACAATATGCAGAAAGTCTCAGTCTACACCATCCACCTGGTAGAAAAGCAGTTTCTATCAGTCTAGTTGTTTTTTGGGTTTTTTTTGTTTGTTTGTTTCTTCCTTGTACTATAAAATACCTTCGCTGGGGAGTTCATGAAGAAAAGGTGTCCACTGAGCTCACAGTGTTGTGAGCTGATGGCTCGAGATCAGCCAGCTCCATTGGTTTGGTCTCTTGTTAACCCCCCCCCCTTGGCTAGGCCACACCGTAGCACATGTCATCATTGCGGGGGGTGGGGGTGGCAGAGAGTAGATGGATGTCATTCTTTTCTTGTGCGTTGCTTTCAACAAGATCAGTTGGGCCAGTTTTGAAGACTGGTATCAATCCATTCTAGAGACCTAATTTAGAGACCATTGGCTACTTACATTGCTCATCAGTTAAAGATTTTGACGCTTTCCAATAGTGCCACGCAGGGGACCAAGCTCATAACACGTGACCCCTGAGAGATGTATTAAAACCATATCTGCACCATAGCAGAACCGGCTGTATCATCATGTATCATCACTAGCTCTCTTCGTGGGAGAATTCCATGTGCTGGGTCACCTGACTGTCTCTACCTGTCGTCATCACACTCATGCTCATGAGGACTCATTCGAGAACCCCGTACAGCACTTGTCAAGCTGTGGGTCTTGGACCACAGCGCCAGCTTCACTCGGAGTTTTCTGAAATGAGGAATTTGTGGTTTCCAAGCTCCTCTTGGTGCTTCAGTGCCTCCCTGTCCTGTAAAGCATCCCCAGGCTCCACGCCAGTGAGTCCGAGCCAGTGGGTACCTGCCAGGCCACCCTGGTGTGCCTCCATCATGGTCAGATGCAGCTCTAAGGAATCTTCAGGATGTGCCTACAAAGGCAGTCCTTGGACCAGGAAGCAAGACAAGGTATGTTGGCTGACTCCCCATCGAGGGCCTTTCCTTCTTCATGGCCAGGTATAGCCGTTGCAGGCTCCTCCATCCACTGATCCCTTTCATTCCCTGTCAGCTGATCCCTTTCATTATCCCAATTTTGATGGGATTTTTGTGGCAACTAATCTCTTCCAGAATGCCAGCTTTTAATTAGCTCAAGCCCACAGGGTAGCGAGTTACATTGTCATGCATTGCTATGCACCAGTAGACAAGTCATTCTGCATCCAATGTTTTGTTTTCAAACTTACGGCTACTTCTTCAGATCAAATGTCCCCTGCCTCATAAAAGGTCCTTTGTGGCAGAGAGCCTCCTGTGTGCTTGGGCAAAGCACACTCTGAGCAGAAAGGCCATCTGGACAGCGGTTTGGTTACTGAGCCTATTGTGCCAGTCGAATCCTTGGAACTGGCCACGTCTACTATCCCAGGAGTTGCAGGGGCAAGCATCAAAAGACAGCAAAGCAGCTGTATCTCTGGCTTCTCCTCCTTGTGGTAACAAGAATGTTCATCCACAGGGCCAAGGGCACATCTATACACAGCTAGGTCCATCTATACACAGCTGAAACCTCGTCCAATGTAAGCACTGTCAAGCTTATCGGTACTGACCCCCTTTTTCCAAAGTCATAGCACATATCTTCTGAGCTAGGACATAATTAGTCATAGACCACTTTGAAGTAGCTCTTAAGTTGTGTGGGAATTTTTAGTCCCAACATTGGGGAGGCAGAGGTCCAGGCTGACAAAAAAAAAAGGCCCATGTAATTGTAATTGTCCCTGAGATTGTCATCTAACTTTCACACATGTTTTATAATGGACATATTCTTATTAGAGTAGGAACTGTGTCTTCCATTTGTATCTCCCAATAATTTACATAGAAGGACACAGTAAATATTAGCTCATTTGATGCAACTTTATCCCTCATATCTCCTCTCAGACATAATATTTTAACAACGATTTGTGAACATGCTCGCTACTGTTGATTAGTCACTCATATATACTCCAGACACTGTACTAGGCAGGACAGAATGACAGGCTGACAGCTAGCCCCTGCTACTGTACTCAATGCCAATGCACAATGGAAGTCAGGGATGCAGTACAAAGTAATGAGTTAGAAACATGCAGGACTTTTCTGTCTTCTGAAGATTTGCCACCGCAGAGTCACAGAGGAGAAATGTCTCAGGTGGCAAGTGCAGTCAGTCCCCCAGACCGAGCCTTTCTGACTTGGAGATCCAGCAGATCTTGTACCAGTCAGGATAACCCGCAGGCTTTCCCTTATAGAGTCAAGACAGTCAATCTCATTCTCTGAACATGTTCCACCCATTCTCCAGGGTGTCTCAGTCACAGTCATGCCTTCTGCTGCATGGCCAGTGGATCTGGTCCAGTGGATCTCCGCTCTGGCTATGCATTAGAAACATAACTTTGTAAAATGGTCATGCTCAGGTTCCCTAAGCAAGTTTGAGTCATTTGGCCTGTAACATTGCCAAGGACTTAATGTTTTAAACATGTTCCTGGGTAATCCTAATGTCAGTGAAAATGGAGAACACTCTACTTTCTGATTTATATTGTGCTCTGCTAAGGGATCCACTTTGCCTTTCTCCTCACACTTGGCCCACAATCCCAGCTGAGGTTTGCATGTTAAAAATTAATACATGCGGGTTCAGTTATTTACAAAAAGCAAGCAAACAGGGACATAGACTACCTGAAATAAAATAAATTACATAAACACAATGTACAATACACTTAGACTCTGACCTACTTCTGACATCTTCTGGAAATAACTAGAGTCCTTGGGCTACTTTAAAGTTTCAAGGTTTGAGATTCCCAAAACAAGTTAACGAACTTGCCTAGTTAATGTATAAATTATAAACTGATGTAAAATAGAAAGATCTGCTAAAACACAACCTTGAGATTTTCTGCCCTGTCTTCCAAAGCATTTCAGTCAACATCTACTGTTGGTAGAACGAAAGTCAGGAGACGTGTGTTTGTTTTTTTTAGGGGAATGTGACTTGGACAGAATTTAGAGCCTTTCCCCCCACTCAGATGTCCTGCCCAGCCCATGATGGGGCCAGTGGTGTCAGACTGAGTCACTGCCCACTTTGCGCTGTTGCCAGGAGTTTAGATGTGAATTGCCATCTAGTACAATAGTGTGGGATAGCTCTCAGCCTACTGCTATATCTTGCTTGGTACACCAAGTGTCTGGGGTATATGTGAATGGCAAATAAATGTGTGTATAATGGACTTCATTAGGATAAAATGACTCACATTAAGAAAGAGTACCCTCCTATATAATTTGAAATCGCTTAATTGCATTCAACACTACTAGAACACTAATACTTTGGTTGGTAATCAATGGGAATGATAATAACATAAAATCTACATGTCTAACATCTAGTTTATTAGGAAAAATTAGCTAGTATGGAAGGCATAATTTGTTTATAAAATGTGTTTTTGAACCATTTAAAGAATGAACATTTTTATTTGCCAATTTCACTGACTCGGCCTCTATAAGCACACAGGGAACTTTTTGAACAATTGTAAAAGAATTCCTAATTAACTGAAGGATGTGCCTTAGAGAGGCAAGAGGCGTCTAAAGTGACAGAAAACCATTTCACCCTCCTAACATATACTTGGGCAAGCTAAGGACAGCCATTTCTTTCATCTGCTTTATTTTTTAACCCCTTTCTTTCTATTTCTTAAATAATTTTATCAGAATTTGCTAGGTTTAGATTTTGTTGCTATTCTAAGGTTTCAGAAGTATGTAACTGAATAAAAAATCAAAAAGATTTGATAAGTCAAATCCCGTGGTCAGACAGAGCCCCGTGACCCGCCACCATCTGGGAGCTGGCAGCTCAACCAGGTACGCAGAGGGCACCAGAGTGAAGGATAGCCCAGGACACAGTCTGCCTGTGTGCCTTCTGCACCAGGGAGCCGGGCAGCTCTACAGCTGCCTGGGCACGTATCTTGCAGGGGAACGTCTAACCTACAGAAAGTCCCTTGGTTAGACAGAGTCCAGTGGCCCGAGATCACCACCATCTTGGCTCCAGTAGTTCAGCCAGGGAAGCGCCTGACTTGCAGGGAGTCCCACAGTTAGACAGACAAGGCACACTAGGGCTCCAATGACACCCAAGAATAGGGCAGCACATCAGCATTCTGTCCCAGGGGAAACCCAGTCATCCAGTGGTGCTGAAATAGCCTTACAGGCCCACAGACAGTTCAAGCACCAGCCAGTGACAGCAGGAACAACTAATGCCAGAGATAACCAGATGACAAAAGGCAAACCCAGGAATGTTATTAACAGAAATCAAGGCAACATGGCAGCATCTGAACCCAATTCCCCAACAACAGCAAGTCCTGGATGCCCCAACACTCCAGAAAAACAAGATTTGGATTTAAAATTACTGGTCATTATGATGCTAGAGGAACACAAAAAGGACATAAATAAATCTCTTAAAGAAATACAGGGGAACATGAATAAGTTAGAAGCCCTTACAATGGAAACACAGAAATCACTTAAAGAAATTGAGGAGAATATGGGTCAACAGATAGAAGCCAATAAAGAGGAAATGCAAAAAGCACTTAAAGAAATGCAGGAGAAATTGAGTCAACAGGCAGAAGTCATGAAAGGAAACAAAAAAATCTTTTAAAGAAATACAAGAAAATACAAACAAACAAGTGAAGGAACTGAGAAAAGCCATCCAGGATCTAAAAACAGAAGTAGAAATGACTAAGAAATCACAAAGGGAGACAACTTTGGAGATAGAAAACTTTGGGAAGAAATCAGGGGCCATAGACGCAAATATCAACAATAGAGTACAAGAGATAGAAGAAAGGATCTCAGGTGCCGAAGATACCATAGAAACCATTGACTCAACAGTGAAACAATGAATTCATGAACTTCTTAGACAAATGGATGGAGCCGGAGAACATCATCCTAAGTGAGGTAACCCAATCTCCAAAGAACACTCATGGTATGCACTCACTGATAAGCGGATATTAGCCAAGAAGACTGGAATACCTAAGACACAATCCACATATCAAATGATGTCCAAGAAGAAGGAAGGAAGGGCCCCTGGTTCTGGAAAGGCTTAGTGCAGCAGTGTAGGGAAATACCAGAACAGGGAAGAGGGAAGGGGTGGATAGGGGAACAGGGGAGGGAAAGGGCTTATGGTACTTTCGGAGTCGGGGGGAGCCAGGAAAAGGGGGAAATCATATGAAATGTAAATTAAGAATATATCAAATTAAAAGAAGAGAGAGAGAGAGAGATTTGATGAGTCAGAAGAGGGAACGACCAGAGGCGCAGGTGTGGTTGGGAGGCCCTCGACCACGCCTCTTTCTTTTAATTCGCAGTCTCCTTTGCGTAGGTTCCTTTTCTATGTTCTTCACCTTGGACCCAGTGGCACTTGATAGCTCTTGAGAGATAAAATGGAAGGCAGTGACACAGCAGCATCAGATGCCTTCAGGTGTGTGTCCTGCTCCTTTATCACTGTTATTAATACTGGATAGATGCCCAGGTCCCCAGCCCACTCCCAACCAGAACAAAGGGCTTCCTTGCTAGCTTCTAAATTAACATAGAAGATCAAGAGAATGGGAAGTAGCTGTCAAAGCACGATGATCCTCTGCAGCCATCACAAGGACAAGGGAAAGCCTAGAATATACCTGGTGAGCAGAGCCAGCTTTGTGACAATTAGTAACAGTGACTTGAAATTTTCAGACTACTGATGAGGTCATAGGAAATAAATGGGGGAGGGGGCATGCAGGAAAGGAGGAGAAAAGAATAAGCTTCGGACGAAAGAGAAGAAGAAGCCATTTCTCTCTACCCCACAGAGAAAATTCTGAGATGGGCCCAGTGGTGTCGCCCTGTAATTCCAACTGTTCAGGAGGCTGACTGCATCAGCTACAGGAGAGGTACAAGGCCAGTTCAGGCAACCCAGACCCTGTCCCCTAATGCAAAAATACAAAAAGGACTTGGATGCAACTTAGTGACAGAGCTATTGTTTAGCATGTGTTCAGTTCCTAGTACCACAAAAAAGAAACAAACAAAAAAGTATTTATTCTTAAGCACCTGAATGAAAACCTAGATCTTCTTCATTTATTTTTCTCATAAATTTAAGATTACAAACTGGTCAAAAACATCCCTTCAAGGCTAGGGACAATGCTCACTTGGTTTGGTATTCACTAACATGCATAACACAGTGGGGATCAATCCCTGGCTCTAATAAATTGATTGTACATGCCTGCAATCCCAGCACTCAGGAGGTAGGGTTAAGAAACTTCAGAGTTAAGGTCATCCTCTGCTACATAAAGAGTCCCAGGCCAGCCTTAGATACATACACTCGTAAAGGAAAGAAAGGAGGGGAAAAAGAAAAACCATTCTTTCAGCTTCTTGGTGGAGAGTAGAAATCAACTTGTTCTACAATGATGGCAATGTAGGCCAGCGAATTCGTCACTGATATGAGACCCTTCTAGTTACAAGTGTGTATTAGAAGGGAGCCAGACGAATCATCTCCAGGGCCTGTCTGTTGAAGTGAAAAGACTTGAGCAGGAAATCTGTACAGCATTACCAGGCCAAGGGAGATGGGAAGTGGTCATTTGGAAGACACCTAAACATGCAGAGGGGAGGAGAGACAATATTATTACCTTCCAGACAGATCTATAAAAAACAGATGTTAAGTGAATTAAGGCCTTGCTTCTTAAATTCCAGCCTTCACCCTCCAGTAAGGTGGGAAGAGTCTGGTGATGTCTGAAGCTGGAATTTAGAAGACAGCAGTGGGAATAGTTTTAGTCCCCACTCTTCACACACTGACAAATCATGGAGTCAACCCATAACTGAAAGAAAAGGAGAATCTTTAGTCCACACAGGAAATCAAGAGTTATATTCAGAGTTCTAGAAAGATATACCAGAACTGTGATTCAAAATGATCAGCACTGCTGGAAGAGTCATTTGAAAGGTGTTGGAAATCTTTCAAATGAAACAGTCACTGAACACAGATGAGACTGTGGTAGCTCGTTGGTTTTTGTCTGTAGAGAGTGTGGCCTCTTCTCGTTCGCACTGTTCCTCTGAGCTCCAGATGCTGCCCTGGGATGCCTCCGTATCCTCTTTCCTCCCTCATCACAACCATCATCTGAAGCCATTCTGCACTGGGCTTTTGCTGCTTCCCTGGATGTGTGGCTATTTCGCGAATGTTGCCTCTGACATCCCCCTGCTTTGGAACCTTCCTTCCTGAGGAAAGCCTCCCTTCTATCCCTCCCTCCCCACTYTCTGTAAATGTTATATCAAAATATTATCCAGCTCCACTTTGATCTTTGGTAGAAATTAATGCTTTTTTATTTCTTACTCTGATTGGATTTTGCTCTTGACTGTAATAAAGAAATACAACTTAATCACAAATATACACTTCCTGTGGGTGGAGTTAGAGAAGCAGAGGGGAATATTTTATATTTGTAATTAAATAATTAGCCTCCTGGTTTCCTTTTACATCTGCTGTCTCTAATCAACTATAAGCTTCCCAAACTGCAAAAGACTTGTGTCTTTTCACTCTGGATGCCTGTAGCTCTTAAAAAGTAGCTTCTCTGTAGACATATTTGCTAACTATGCTAGTGAAACTGTCAAAGTGATAGGAAGGGTAGGGGTGTAGGCCAGGAGTGTAGCAACCTGAGCCAAACTAGCCCATCTCCTCTGTGAGGAAACTCGGAGATTGAGAGTGCTGAGTAGACTTCTGAGTGAATTACTGAGGTCTCTTACAAACTACCAACTATCAGAGGCTTTGTGACTTAGAGTTGCTCTGTCATTATGTGTAACCTGCTGCAGATCTGGGGAAGAGAGGATGTATCCTGGCAGGTTTTGTTCAATCATTTATGAAAAGCAAAACTCCCCAGGCTATTTCTTTTTGTATTCTAGAGGTAGTGGTAATCCATTGGCTGCCATTTGATAGTACATGAAAACTTCACATTTTTTATCATGCCATTTCATAATGCTTATTTTGCATGTCTTAAGACTTTAAAATGGAAGAGGTTTGGGTCTATTACAGGCCTCATTCCCTGCTCCAAAGTTAGTGAGTTCCCCTTTAACTTGAAGCAATAGCTTGCCCAGCCGAGGGTTGCCGTATGGAAGGGATAAGCTTAATGATGCGGAGTACGGCAACCTTTTAAGAGTTCATGTTTGAAGAACAGTCTGACAGAATTATTGTAGGTAGTAATATTCATAGACCACTGAATGAAAAGAGATGCTGTAGTTGACTTCTCGCCTGAAATAACCTAATGGCTAAACTTACTTCTAGCTAGTAGCAGACGAGGCAAAGGTGTGGATCCTCAGAGGCATGTCCCCTTGCCCTCTCTCTCCTCACTGAATCTCTGACTCAAAGATTCTTTCTTCCTCCTTCCCCATAACATCTTACCCAGCATCTACCTCCCAACCCCGACTCTACCCAGCATGGCCGACTACGACTATTCCAGCACACAGCAGCTCTGGTTTGACACAATCTGTGTTTTCTTTTTCATCCAGATATTGTCAACCATAGCCAATGTTAATTTTTCAGAAAATTCGGGACACACTGGGAACTTCACTGTATTCATCTTCTCTGTGTTGCGGTACTGTTTCAGGTCTTACTAGCACACCAGGGCATAAGATAACACACAGAGAGAGGGCTAACACTGGACATCATGCTATGTTGTAGGGATATGTAGTTATTGGATGGACAACTGCTGAATAAATGACCCAGAACCATACCACTTAACCAATCAGGCTACATATTTGTGTAGTGTTCTTGAATATTTCTGCAATATCTTAGGTGTTCAGTAAACATTCGGAGTCTAATTGAAATCTGAGACACCAAATTTGGTTTTTAAAATAAATTGGCAAACTAGCAGCAGAGAGATGGTTGGGGGRTAGGGGAGGGGGTAAAGGTGCTTGCTGCCCAGCCCGATGATCTGATTGAGTTTCTGGAACTCAAGTGTGCAAAGAAAGAAGAGACTACCATAAGCAGTCCTCTGAGTACGGATTTAAATAGCACCTCTGTGGTCAGATCTTCCATGCTCTGGAAAGTCCTTTCCTTGATCCGTCTTGCTACCCCATAAATAATTGTTTTATTTCTAGCCTTTTGTTTACTGTATCATTTTTTAAGAATGAACAAATAGAAATCAGATTGTTAACTCTGTTACTGATAAAGTTGATCAGGGAACATGTTGTTAGATATTTGATCGAAAGCCTTGTTATATTGAATTTTCTCTGACAATAGCAGCCCACAGTGCACTTGGTGCACAGGGTGCCTTCTAAGCTAAGCCTTCTTACAACCCTACAAAAAAATAAATCACTCTTCTACTTGAGAAAAAAGACAGATCAGAGATAAGCTGGCAGCGCGCCTCTCATAGTTTCCATTCCTGGGGAGAAGTGTGGACATTCTCTTCCCGTTATGGAAATGAAAGGCCTGAGGGATCAATGCTCCCCACTATCCACCCCACCCACTCCCCTTGACTAGGGCTCCCAGCTCCTATGTGTCAGAGGCCTGCCTTGTCTTGTCTACCCCTGACCAGCTGCGCCACCCTTGGTGCTATTGGAATACACTCACTACTAGATCACACATAGTGCTTCTGCTCCACTACAAGACCCTGGTGAGCCATGCAGTAGCCCCTTCGGAAGCTATGCCTTATCTGACTCCTCAGCTCTAAAATATTCCAAGTGATTCTAGGAAGAAGGCCATGCACAATATTTTGTACATGGCAGTCCTCATTTAAATACCACTGCTCCTAGTCATGAAAGTGCTCCACGAACACACAATTCTACTCTAGACATTTCTAAGGTGAGCATCTAGTAAACCTTGCTTTTTACTAATGGAATGGAAAGGTAGGAATTTTGAAATAAAAATATATTGTAGCTCAGGTTTTAATTCCAATTCTGACACATACTAGTTACGTGACTTGGTTTCTCATTACTTTTGTAATTTCATTTACAAGTTGTAGATTAGTGGTGGGCAACATTAGTGATTAGTATTAAAGTTTCAGTTGGCATTACAAGTTTTTATAATCATTATCACATTTAATATTATAACTTCATGAAATAAATTATATTTTATTTCTACATTGTAGATTTTTATGTTTGAGGCAGGGTCTTGCTGTGTAGCTCTGACTGGCTCATGGTTTACAGATTTAAAGTCTGAGACCTAGTAATGATTAAGAAACTTGTTCAAAGTTGCATGACCATTAGGTGACAGAGTTTGGTATTAAATCTAGTATTAGAACTCAGGCAAATGTAACAAAAATTAAAGCTCTCAAAAAAGTTTCTTCGTATCTAAAGACATGTGTGTAAATACAGAGAACATGTACAGTACCTTGTATAGACTATAGAATCTAAAACAGTACCTGTCACCATCAACATCTCTGTCATCATTGCTAGGGACAAAGATTACATTCCAACTTAGCAACAGTCTTTCTGTCATCTTTCCCATCTGCTGTGTTATCCTGGTGTGGTGGTTTAAATAGGAATACCCCCCCCCATAGACTCACAAATGTGAATGCTTGGCCCATAGGGAGTGGCACTATTAGGAGGTGTGGCCTTGTTGGAAGACGTGTGTCACTGCGGAGGTAGGCTTTAAGGTCTGATAAGCCCAGGATACACAGTGTGTCACACAGTTTCCTTCTGCTGCCTTCAGATCAAAATATAGAACTCTCAGCTCTTTCTCCAGAACATGTCCACATGCAAACCACCATGCTTCCTGCCATGACGATAATGGATTAAACCTTTGAAACTGTAAGCCAGCCCCAACTAAATGTCGAAGTCATGGTGTCTCTTCCCAGCAATAAAACCAGAGCTAAGACACCTGGATTTACTAAAAGAGGACATCTTTTCCTCCTAATACTTTATAATAGAATTGAAAACAGTAATTGTTGGACAAGTTGACATGGGGTTATTTATATACTAGAAGGAAATATAAATACATTTCTTTATAATCCAGGTACATGAGTAAAGTGATTGTATAATTAAACTGCATTAATTAAACAAACTTCGTACAGAAAAGGTAAGTAATATAAACAAGGTAAAAAGGCAAAGATGGTCTGAAAAATAGCATTACTTCTGTCACAAATAAAACAATTTGTAGTACTAAAACAGCCACCTTCCATTGCAAAAGAGCTCTCATAAGAAGCCCTAACACATACAATGATCTTGGGCAAGGGAATCAAGAACATTTACTAAAGAAAAGACAGCTGCTTCATAAACGGTGCTGAGAAAATGACATAGACAGATATATAGATTCAGTTGAAGTTGGACCCTAGCTTAGACTTCATACAAAATTCCTAATGAATGAAAGGTCTAAATATAAGACAGACAAAGTCTGGGATGGTTAGAATGAGAAGGTCCCCATAAGCCTTGGACATTTGGGGCCTTGGTCCCCAGTTGGTGGCTATTTAAAGGGGATGAGGTAGTGTGGCTTTGCTGAGGGAAGTAGGAAGTTTGCCACTTGGGGGCCGTCTTTGAGGTTTCAAAAGATGTGCACCATTTCCAGTTAGTGCTCTCTGCCTCCCGCTCATGGTTCATGGTGAGCTGTGAGCTGCTGCCTGCTACCCCAGCTTCGTCACCATAAACTCTAACCTGAAAACTTAAGCCCACAATACGCTCTTCTACTGTTATCTTTCTTATGGTGTCTTCTTACCGTAATAGAAGAGTAACTAAAATAGCTGCGTAGGGTGGCATACTCCTTTAATCCCAGCATTCGGGAGGCAGAGGAAGGAGGGTCTCTGTGAGTTCAAGGCCAGCCTGGTCTACAGAGGTAGTTTAAGAATAGCCAGGGCTACACAGAGAAACCTTGTCTCAGAAAAAAAAAGAAAGTAACTAATACAAACTTAGCTTTGTTCAAAAGTATTGGAAATGATTTCTTGGATATAACACCTAAGCACTGAAATAAGAAATAGGTGAATTGAACATTACAAATATTTCAAAGTTCGGCATGTTGAAGGACTCAGTGAACAAAGCGAAAGGCACCTATAGAATGAGAAAACATTTGGAAAACTCCCTTTCCCTAGTAAGAATGCAGTAACAATGGCAAAGCATCCTGATTTTTTAAATAGGCAAAGAATTTGAACAGACATTTCTTCAAAGTAGAATGCAACAAATAGTGTATATCAAAGCTTCTCTTTTGATGGCCACAACTCCAGCAACTTTGTACCTCCATGTCCACAGAAGCATTATGCTCAGTGGCTAAAGCACAGATGCAAGCCAGCGTCTATCAAATGCAGATAACCGACTGCCACTTATGAAGCTGAGGAAGACGACTTAGGGAATATAAATCAGGACCGCAGTGAGATCCTGGGTCATGCTCAGAAGATGACTGCCATGGGAAGGTAAGTGTTGGTGATGTGTGGAGAGCCCAGAACCATTGCTTTCTGGTGGGAGCATGAATGGTGCAGCCAGTGCAGGAAAGGCGTAGGAGTTCCTTAAAATCGATTAACACACACCCTGCAGGAATATTCTAGCATAGGATTAGTCCATACATCTGGTATTCTAGTCTGTTTTGTGTTATAATGATAGAATACCTGACACTAGATAATTTAACAAGGAAATAATGTTTTTCTCGCAGTCTTGGAATCTGGGAAGACCAAGATAAAGGCCAGGGATTTCGAGAGACTTCTGATTACAGTCTCACTTAGCCCAAAGTAGGACACAGGAAAGATATATCTCTGCCCTTGCCCACTCAAGACAGTCTTTTTATAAGGCTATTAATCCTTATATGAGTACAATGTTCTCATCATCTAAATGTTCCCTATTAGGTCTCTACACTGTTGCGCTGGAGACTGAGTTTCCAACACACGAATTGGAGAAGAGACAATATAGACTTATAAAGATGGTCGAAGTCAGGGGTCAAGGAAATATTTGCATATCCATGTTCATAGGGACATTATATTCAATGGCTAAAATACAGAAGCAACCTAGGGTTCATCAATACATGAAGAGGTAAATAAAGTATACAACCATATTTGGCCTTAAAGAGAAAGGAAATGCTAATGTACATGTAAGCCTTGAAAACATCATGTACATGAAATAGGCCAAGCAGTATAAGATTTATAAGGGGGTCCTAGCACAGTCAGACCCATGCTGATGCAAGTGCAAGGCTGGTTTCCAGAGGGACAAAAAGGGAGCAGAGACTGAAGGAAAGGCCACTCATAGACCAGTCCAATTTGGGATTCATCCCAGGAGAGTACGCCAAATTCTGACACTATTACTGAGGCCATATTGTACACATAGACAGGAGCCTGGCATGGCTGTCCTCAGAGAGGCTCTACCAGGAACTATCTGAGACGAATGCAGATACTTATAGCCAACCATTGGATTGAGGTTGGAACCCCCATGGACGAGTTAGAGGAAGGACTGAAGGAGCTGAAGGGCGTTGCAACCCTACAGGAAGAACAACAGTGTCAACCAACCTGGACCCCTCACAGCCCCCAGATACTAAGCCAAAAACCAAGGAGCATACATGGGCTGGTTCATGGCACCGGACACATGTGTAGAAGAGGACTGCCTTGTATGGTCTCAGTGGAAGAGGATGACTTAACCTTGTGGAAACGTGATGCCCCAGGGAAGAGGGAAGCTAGTGGGGAGGTATGGGGTGAAGAACTCAGGGAGGCGGGACCAAAAACGAGGGCATCTTTTGGAATGTAAATAAATAAAATAATTTAATAAAAAGGAATATTCTTAAACTGTATCTTACTATTTAGAATAATATTTAATTTCAAATTGCAATAGTCAGTATCCTAAACCAAATTTTACTCTCAAACATTTTATCCCATTTTATCTTCTAAAATGTCTAAAGTGAGCTACTAAGATTCTTACATGTCAGCAAAGAATGCTTCCATGGGCCAGGAAAATGTTAACACTGTGTACGCCAAAATGACCTGTTGAGGAACAACATGAGAGGGTTACCATAAAAACACTGGTAACCTTGGATTATAGTAATAGAAAACGAAGAAGAGATAACATCCAGACTTGCCTGATCAGACCACACCTTAAGAAGTGCTTTTTTTTGGATTTATTTGTTTATTTCTCTTTTCTCATAAGAAAAATATAGACTACTTTTATCTGAATAAGTTTTAAGTAATGGTTAGGAGGCAGAAACAGTTGTATTTGAGGCCAGCTTGGAGAAAGAGAGAACGGAGCGGGAATTGGAGGTCTTTTTATTTGCATCTTTCATAGGATAATGTGAAGACCCAATGTATTTAAAGAGACATGGTTTGTGTGGTAGAAATACTAGAAGTTATGGAAAACTTAAGTTATGGTAGAAAACTTGGGAAAATTTAACCAAGAGAAAAACCCTGCAAATGGCCTAAATTCCCAGCTCTTTAAAATACAATTTATAGTCCTGTTTTTACTAAAAATAAGTAGAATATATATCATTCATAATATATCCAGGATGTTTTATAATCTACTTTTCCTTTTCACTAACTTAATGAGTTCATATTTTGTCAATATTTATAACTCTTTATTTACATATATAATATTTGGACTTTATTTGTGCCCACTATATTAATGGTGTTATTATTTTAAATTCAGATCGACATATATTAGCAATTACATAAGTAATAGTATACAACATATATATTGTTTATATTAATATATAAGATAATATGTTAGTATATAGTTAACATATATTATATGGTATATAGTAAGTATATAGTTAGTACATAGTCTGTATAATGTGTGTTCCTGATTGGTTATTCATTGCTTTCCCATTTTGCTGTGCATATTATTTCTCAAATATCCTTGATTATAGCAGCTATAATTATACTAAAGAGCATCTGAAAATTAACACATCTGGGAAACACCCTAATGAAAGCCTCGCAATCCCTTTGTACAATTAGTCTCCAAGGCTCAGTGAGCGTCTTTAAGGCTCTTGCCAGAGTCTAAACTCAGAAAAAGTACCCCGAACCCTCAAACCATTAGCTAATGGTATATTGCTATTTGCAAAAGGAATTAAGCATATTTAAAAGTAATAGAATGAATTATTTTCAGGGTGTAAAAAATAATGCAATTGGCACAGAAGGCTAATTTCTTGGTGCTTTTGCTACAGATGTAATTAGAAAAAATATAAATTATGTCACATGGAAAAACTATATTAGAATTATAGTTAAATTCCATATTATTCCTAAGCATGTGGAAACACAGTAAAACACAGTGACACTTTATGGAATAATCTGAAATAGTCATTACTTTATGATTAATATTATTGATGAATAATAACTATTGATGAATTATAATATGATGAATATAATTATATTCAGAGAAATCTCACAACTTTCACGTTTACTAGCTTCCTTTTTACTCTCCTAATGTCCCATTTGCTCCCAGTATTTTCCGAGTTCCTTACAGTTTTCTGTTTGAAAGGATGTAACACTGTGCCTACTTTTTCCCTAGATGAATTCCCTTCAAAGCATGCTTCAAAGGGTTCATAATGAAGAAATGTAGAATGTGTACCCCCTGGTTTGCTAAGCACACCTCTCCTACTAGAGCTACCAGCAAGTGTCACATCACTTTCCTAAGAGGCATTCCTCTGAGACATTTTATACTGGTAAATGTTCATACAATTTGGTCTGAAAATATAAAAGTAGACTTTGGAAGTGGATTAGTTTTCTTTTCTTTT
>BDUI01000771.1:67288-78919 GCA_002335545.1 Apodemus speciosus
GGGAGGGGGAGGGGAGGGAAAAAGACATATGGGACATGGGGGGGGGGGCGGGGAAACCAGGAAAAAGGGAAATGAAATGTAAATAAAGAATATATTCAATAAAAAAGAAGTGCATTATATATTCAGATATGGCAATAATTAGCTTGATTAATGAAAATTAAAATATTAACAATACTGAATGAGCAACTGAAAAATAAGTGTATAGCAAATCAAACTAACACATAGTCCCAAATCAATAGGCCACCAATATGACAGTCCCAAAGCACATCAGCACGGGCCTCCAGTAACACTTATGGATGAGCAGTCAATTCTGTATTTGGTACGATTGGCATCTCCTGAGTGAACTTTAAAAGGTTGCAAAGCAACATCTATAAACCGAATGCCATTTTCCTTAACCCAGATTTTCCAGATGCTGACCCCCATGCAGCGTTACTTGTGCTTTCAGTGCTGCTCAGTCTTAACCATAAATTTTTCTTTGGCTAAATTTGTTTTATGCCTATAGTCTATCAAATGACATAGACAAAAATATTGTTGCCTATTAGAGTTAAGTTGAAGTTTACTTTTCTTATCATTTCCTTAGAGTACCATGCATATATACTGGGACTTTAAGTTTCATTCTGTCCCTATTGAACTGACACCTTAGGCAAGTCTTGGGTAAGCCTGTGTTGACCCACCTATGAATCAGAGATAATACTATGTTCGCTCAGCATCTTGCTATTGCTTGTGTTATTTCAGATAGGCAGTGTAGTGGAAAATAGCACCAGTTGTCAATTGCCTGGAAGAGATCTGGTCTAAAGATAATATGTAGGAGTCATTTATATCAGCCACAAAGGCATCTGTCAGGACTGCCTTTAATACATACAATCTGGAACCTCTATTGTTACTAAAATTGGGTTTTCAAGAAAATACCAGTCTCTTCACATTGGTTAACTTTAATTTGCCCAAGGAGTACATATTTTGGAATTTAATATTGTGAGGTAGTAATTGCAGGTTTCTTTTCTTCCCATTGTTTTCTTACATTTATTACATGGTTCTGATCGTTTAGGTAGGAGCTCCTAGCATGCTCAGGGCAGATGCTGCTGAAAACAAAGAGCTCCCTTGATGGTGTTGAGCTTCATATTAGGATGTTTAAAGTCCACAACAGAAATAATATCTAGAAATCACAGCTTTGGAAGATTGTAGCTCTGGAGAAACAACATTTGCTGAATCACTCAAAGCAAAAAGAACTACAAAAGAGTCAGTTTATAGCAGAAATCAGAGTAGACAAGGATAGAATAACAGTTTTCAGTCAGAGGGAAGTTGACAAGCACACCCAAAACCAGAATGGAATGGATAAGAAGAGCAGGAGTGCGTGTGCATATATGTAGTGTTTTGGAAAAATCAAACCAGACAAGTGACTGGATGTAAAGAGGTGTGTTAGAAAATGTAACATTTATCTTGGCCATGACTACAGCAAGTTACTACAGGTACAATACAACCAGATGATCTTCAAGACCAGTTGGAGTACACTTTTGCAGAGGTCACCAAGGTTTAAACAAAAAACCCAAGAGCTCCACCCCTGCCGACAAAGCAACTTAGGTTGCCCAGGAACTTAAAGTACCTCTAAAGTGAAGAAAATAAAGAAAACATAATTATAAAAGGAGTGCTTACCCAAAAGAGTTTGAAACTGAAATCTGCATGAGAAAGACATTGTCATAGTTTGGCTAGCACTTAAATGTGTCCCCCAGTAGCTTGGCACTTGCTATGGTAATGCTGAGATCATATAGCCTTTAAGAGACAAGGCCCAGTGGCAGGCCCTTACCTCTTCAGTGATATGCCCTCAGAAGAATCGATACAGTTCTCCTGGAAGCCCAATTCATCCCCAGTGGCTCCTCGACTTGACATCTGACAATGTAATCTGCCTTTCTGTACGTGTTCTCACCATGAGGCTACCCACCATGAGAGGAAGGAATCCTTGACCAGAGCAGGAGTTATGCTGTTTTGACTTTCAGCTACCAATATTGAGACCTAAATGAATTTTTTGTAGAAAACACTGTCATTTTGTTACAGTAATAGAAAACAGTCTGATATAAAACATTAGTTCTATATGTGTTATATAGGAATAATAATAACACAATTTCTATATAGTCTATAGGCTTTATTAATGTGTTGAAACATCACTTTTAATACACTTCAAATTTTAGGGATATTTTAGTTTGGTTGGTATTCTAGTTTGTGTCTTATTGCTATAATTAAAAGCAAGACAAAAGCAACTTGTAAAAGAAAGGGTTTATTACATCTTATATCATGAAGGAAAGTTAGGGCAGAAACTCAAGATGGAAACGTGGAGACAGGAACTGGGGGAGAGGACATAGAGGAGCACTGCTTACTGGCTTGCTGTCCATGGCTTGCCCAACCTGTTTTCTTATACCTCTCAGACTGCTTACTCAGGAGTAGCACTGCCCACAGTGGGCTCAGCCCTCCTATACCAATTATTAATCAAGAAAATATCTATGCACAGATTTGCCTACAGATCAATCTAATGGAGGCATTTTCTCAATTGCATTTTCCTCTTTCCAGATGATCCTAGCTTGTGTCTCAAGTTGACCAAAAACAAAACAAAAACAACAGAAAAAAACCCAACCAGCACATTTGGTTCTTTAGTTTATTTGTTTGTCCATCCACTTGAGACTATGACCTACACTGAAGCTCAGGCTGGCCTGAATTACATGGTGTGGCCCACAATGTCCTAAAACTTCTGTACTACCCCATCTACAGCCTTGCTTAGTGCTGGGTCTACAGGTCTGAGCTATAATACCCAGTTCCTATTTCTTCTTGATTACTGTGAAAGGCCTCCATTATCTGAAATAGTTCTCATGATTAAAAAGAACAATGTCTTTTACATAATTTGACTATTATAAATTGAAATTAAGTGGGTGCATCATTATAAAAATATGCTGATCATTGTTTTCTCAAATATGTTACCTCATCTCAAGTAGCTTTAATTTATTTGGTTTATATCTTTATTTAAAAATGGAGTTTCAAACACATAACTGGAAGGTTGCAGTTTGACTAGATTTCAGCTCAGGCCTTGAATTATAATTACTATGGTTGTCTCCAAGAAGCCCTGGCTTGCCCTCTTACCCCCACCCCTGCATAGCATAGTTTTTGTTTATAGATAAACAAAAATACAAATGTGTTATGTGGAGTTCTAAGACTAGATAAGGCACCAGAAGCAGGATGTGTGTGCCTGATGCTGCTGCTAGCATAAAACTAGGTCCACTATGGCTTGGAAGAAGGTAAACTGAGCACCGAACATGCATACGTTCAATGTTCTGACTGCGGAAGTAATACAATCAGCTACATTAAGTTTCTGATGCCCTGGCTTCCCGGCCATGATGAACTGTAACCTGGAACTATAACTAAAATTAGCATCGTCTCCTCTTAAGTTGCTTTTGTCAGAATATTTTAACAGATCAATAGGATAAGAGCCTCCAGCAATCCCCACTAAGCACACTTTGCAACCATGGATGGACTCGACCCTGGCTTTCTTAGCATCTCCTGCCTCTATCTGTTCTTTCACAGTGAATTTTCCTAAAATGATAACTCAAGCTATTAGCAATCACAATTAAAAACTCAAAAGGAGATGAGTAAACTATAACTTTTAAGTGCATATTATGCTAACACACATCTAGACATGCAGCATCTGGTTCAACCTTGTCTCCAGCTGAGCACAGTGAGCTCCCACAGTCTGTAAGCTTAACCCTTTCTATTTGTAGTGGCTGTTCTGAGTGATGGAGCAGAGCTGACTATGTTACAGGAGCAGCCATTCGAACTGTTCCCTGTGGTAAGCCATGCTCACCTGTGCTAAGACTGTTAACACCAGACAGAATGAAATTCCTAGAGTCAGGCTTCCTATCAGCTACACGCTTACTAGATGTTAGGAAGGTGCGACGATGAATTCAGAACATCTTCTCAATGCTGCTTCTTTGAAAGTCTTTAAAACTACAAGGGAATATTTTAAAACTGTATCTATCGTTATTAATCTTTTAGTTTTGCTTCTCTGTAGTTATGATCATCAGAGCATGAAAGAGAGCAATCTTATCTTCAGAGGTGTTTTTACATTCAGTTTATTGCCATTGACAAAAAAGTTGCCTTTCCATGTGGAGACGCCTCTTTGAAGAGCTTTGTTGTATGCCTGCCTCATGGGATTTTATAACTTTATTTTAGTCACAATATAAAAATAAAGAATTTATAGACTGAAGAGTAAACACAATTCTTATGTAGTGTAGCACTCTAATATATGTTATTTAATAACAAAGGAAAATGATTACTACCTTCTGGAGAAAAGAGGAAACAATAAAACAGATAATGACATTATCATGAATATTAATATTTAAGGGCTACTTTGAAGACAGTTGTAAAAGAATTCTTAAACAGACAACTATTTATCTCAGCAACTTAAGTCATTGAAAATCTAATTGTTTCTTCTAAATTTTTAATTTGTAAGATAGTGAATTCAACAGTTTATAATCAAGCATTCAGGAATGCACATTTGAAGTATGCAAATCTACTCTCCCACTAGCTTCCTGTAAACACTGCTATTGTCTACCTTGCACTATTCACCATAGACAGGAACCACGTTAACCAACAGATACCTGATTCAAAACAGAAAAAGCAGGAAGAGGAAGAGGAAAAAGAAGAAGAAACTGTCTGTCACTGAGACCGGCCTCTGAGACTGGGCGCTGGCTGTGAAGAGTCCTGAGGGTCTTCACAGTCTCCTCTCCCACCGTGCTGCGGGCCTGCTCTGGATTTCACTGGCTTCCTTCTCTCTGATCTGCCTTTTTAACTCAGCCGCAGTTTTTTCCAGTTGTTGGATGTTCCATTGCCATTTCCTCCTATTTAACTGAATCTTGTTCACCTGACAATGCAAACGCTTAAGAATTGCATCATATCTCTTGTGTTGTACCTGTTGGAAAACGGTACACATAAACAGTGCTTGTGAGCATGAATCAAGGTCATAACAGACACTGAGTCCTCTAGATAAAAGCACTCAGTTAGAAATAATTCACTGTAAATAATCAACAAGAATTATGTTAACAGTCAGCATATTACCAATAGTGAGAGTTTTCTACATAAAATGGCCATAATACCTTATGTCATGGGTACTATTCCCTCCTCCTTGGCGCCCCCCACCGTGTGTGTGTGTGTGTGTGTGTGTGTGTGTGTGTGTGTGTGTGTGTGTGTGTGTTTTATGGTACCAAAAATCAGAGTAATTTGAACATAATTTCAATGCTAACAAGTAGCAATGTTTGGGATTTGAACCCGAATTCAGCGTGGTGATGAATACCTTCTGCTTGTCAAGGTCGTTGTCCAGTGTTAAGTAAATGTGACTGCCGCAGTAATTCATAGCTGCCAGCTGGTAAGACCATGCCCATTCGGAACCTCGAGCAGTGGAGCTGTTCCTACATCTCACTTATGTCCATTTATGTCCAGCAGTGCTGCGGGCCGACACTTCTCCCAGCCTTCTGTACCTCCTCTGGCTCTGCTGACTTGGCAGTACATGAATCACCCACTGTCCTATTGCACTCAGTTGAAATTGCTCTAATGTCTGTCTTATCACTGTTTTCTATATCTAGCTTAAAAGATCTAAGACAGTGGTTCTCACCCTTCCTAATGCTAAGGCTGTTTACTACAGCTTCTCATGTTGTGACCCTCAACCATAAAATTACCTTCATTGCTACTACAAAACTGTAATGTTGCTACTGTTTGACTTGTAATGTAAATATGTGTTTTCTGGTGGTCTTAGGCAACCCCTGTGAAAGGGTCATTCAACCCCCAAAGCAGTAGCAACATAAAGGCGGAATGCTGGTGTAAGAGGTGATGTGGTCTGTTGTAAGTAACTGAGAGAACTGATTCTGAGTCATACAATGACACGCTGCAAGATGAAGAAGCAGTGAAAGTGACAAGTGATGTGGTGTCATGATCTGGTGGCCATAAGAAGGCAAAGAAATAAAGGCACTTATTTGCAATTTTCTTCTTTTAACAACTGAAAGGAATTTCACTGAGTACTACATCATCATTGTCCATTTATCCGTAAGAGGATATTTAGTCTTTTGTCTTTCCTAGCTAGTTATTGTGAGTAGAGCAGCAGTGAACATGGCTGAGAACATGTCTGTGAAGCATGCTGAGGCCTGGGGCACATGCCAGGGGCTAGGGCTAGGTCATATGGTAGATCTACCTTAGCTTTTTGGAGACTTTTCCACCCTGACTTGTAGAGTGGCACGCCAGTGTGTAATCTCCCCTGTGAGGTCTCCCTTTCCCTCATCTTCCTCCCCCCCAACCCCCCACCCCGTCCCCATCTTACTGTTAGTTTTTTTACTTGATTTCAGCCATTCTGACTGGGGTAAGATGAAATCTCAAAGTACTTTTAATTTGCATTTTCTTAATTGCTAAGGATACTGAACACTTTAAAGACAATTCTTAACAAATTTTATGTCTTCCTTTGAGAACTCTATGTTCAGATCCATTGGGCAATTGGGTTTTTACTGTTACGTTTTGGGTTTTTTTTGGGGGGGGGGTTTGAGTCCTTTGTAGACTCTGATTAGCAATCATTTAATAGTTATATAGTTGGCAACGATTCTCTCCTACTTTGTGTGTGAGAATTTGAAGACACCACATACTTCAGATATAAGGCTTGAAGGAGACAAGACGAAACTGACCTGGAAGGCTTCTCCTCGAGGTCTAGCTGTCATGGCATCCAAATGTGCCAAGAGAGTAAAGAAACTAAAAATCTTCCCCATCTGTAAAGTCTATGAACCACAACAGTGATCAGCATGGGAAGACATAATCTATGGTGCAAAAGTAACACTTTTATCTCAGGGATAATCAACAGCCACCTAGTTGGACTTAATGCCCACTCAGTGCTTGGAGAGAATTCAGAGATTCACACCTGCCACTGTAAACCTAACCAACTACTTATAGCTGGTGAGGTTAAAGACTCAAGAGGACAACTTACTTATGCTACTTTCCTAAGCCCATGTAAATCCCAACAGCATTCTGAATACATATCTGTATCCACAGATAAGTATAGCTCTTATCCCTCAAAAAGCTTCATTTTGCAGCAAAATGAATATTTCAGAAATACATAACTGATAATTATGTAGAGAACAATAGAATATGAGGTACCTATCCCCAACTGATACATCTAAATACAATGCCTATACTTATGCTCAGAGAACAAGGTCAAAGAGCGAGAAGAATGATTATAAAGCCCCAGGACCAGGGTGTATCTACAAGACAGTGTTGCCTCTATATGAAAGAGTCACATTCACAAATTCTTAACAATATGGCCCCCTAAACAAGAGCTACATAGTAAAAACAGCAGCCGACAATTCAGTATTGATGGGAGACATCTCATAAGGCCTCACTCCTAAACGAAGCCTCTATAGACAACGAATGATCACTAAGAGGGAGAATTGGCCTTCTCCAGGGACAAGCTCCCCACATATGTTATCCAATCCCAAGCAGCGATCCCTAAGCAAACATATATTAGTAATTACAGAAGAGCTGGTCATGAAATTGAGAGGCAGTGAGTAGTCATGGAGGGGTTTAGAGTGGAGAGAGTATAGGGTTGAAAGCATGTAGTTACAGTATTCATGTATAAGGATTCTTTAAAAATAGTAATAGCATAAAACCCCCAAATAATAGAAAGTTAAAAACCAAACCAAAACAAAAAAATTTCTATATTAGAACTGACAATACAAAAACACCTATCTCATGTGTTAAAGGCAGAGGAAGCATCAGTGAATGAAGTCCTGAGTGAATGTATCTTGTTGAAATGGGCATAGCCCTGTTATGGACACCAGTTCTCCATATAGCCAGTCTGAAGAGGGCTACCATAGTGTTTGAATGCTTATGAACATCTGACTAGAGTGTTCAAAGACTAACAACTACTGCTCTCTCCTCCTGGGTGTTTATAGCCAGAGACTGCTGTTCACAGAGACTCCTACCAAGAGGAGCTAACCCCTCTCCATGTACCTATTAGACTATATTGAGGTTCTGATTATGGTGATAGTAGGTATTCTCCATTGGAAGTAGCTGACTCCCCAGCTTGATCCTGGCTTTACTGCACATGTGCTGATGTCCCTAGTCAGCATTCCAGGATGCAAACCACATGGGTCAATACTCAAGAAACAGGTTGTGGCAGTTAAACAGTTCACATAGAATCCAGACAAATTACTTTTAGCATGTTCACAAACTACACAAACATGAGCCCTATCTGTTTTAGAACATTTTCATTGTCCTCCCAAGAACATAAGTAACCATTAACAATTAGTTCCATTCTCCTACTCTACTCATTGCACTAGGCAACCACTAATCTAATTTTCCTTTTATATATTTGCATATTCTCAACATTTCTTATAATTACAATCATGCAAAAGGTTTTCTCTGTGACTGTCTTTTATCATCTAGCATAATATATTTAGGGGTCAACTATGATGTAGATGCTATCAGTATTTCATACTTTTTACTGCCAAACAATATTCCATTGTATGATGAATCATATTTTACTTTGATTAATCATCCAACTGTTGATGAACATTTGAGTTGTTTCCCATTTTCAGTTTTCATGAATATGAATATTCATGTATAGGTCTTGGTGTGCACATATGTTTTCACCTTTCTTGGCCATAAACCTAGGTATAGAAATCATAGGTCATGTGGTAATTTCATGTTTAACCCTCTGAAAAACTATTTTCCAGAATGCCAGGAACATTTTACATTCCCACTTGTAATATATAAGGGTTCCTATTTCTATATACCCTCAAAATATTTATTACTATTTGCCATATTTGTTAACATCCATTCTTATGGATCTGAGGTGATATCTCATAGTCAAATATTTATTGTTACATTTATTTAGTGGTGGTGGTAGTGGTGGTGGTGGTGGTGGTGGTGGTGGTGGTGGTGGGGTGTGTGTGTGTGTGTATGTGTATGTCTGTATTGTAAGTGTCATGGAGCACATGTGTGAAAGTCATAGGACGAATTGTGGAAGTTGGTTTTCACCTTCCACCATGTGGATTCTGGGAAATAAGCTTGATAACAAGTGCCTTTTCTCACTGAGCTTCCTCATCAGCTCAATGTGTATCTTAAATAAAGCAATACAATTATGTATTAATAGGGATGAGATAGATACCTACTATACATATATTATGTATAATTATAAACACATATATAATATGTAATTATAATTACATTATATATGTAGAAACATACAAGTGAATACTGCAACAAGTCAGAATGTGACAGCTTAAGTAAATTCAAAGTATCAAGTTGTCAAATAATAAATTTGCCCAGTATGTGACAATAGCTGATTCGCTATGTCTATGTCTAATGGCTGAAGAGGGCTTTGGGGAACAAGGAGTCTCAAGCCGTCTCTAGTCTCTTTCTGTGTACTTCTCAGCTTTTACTCCTAGGACCCAGATTGGGCCACATGCTCAAACTCCCCTGGCTTCTGTCTCTTTCTCAGTCCCTCTGATAGTGCTCAGGGGTTCTTTCCTGTGCTTACAGATTGGTGACTTTTGATAGTAAATCAATACTATAGACTATATCATTTTCGTAGAAAATATTTTTAAACACACAAAATAAAATAGGATGACCAAGGGAAGCGATCATGTTGAAATATCACTATGTGTCAACAGCAGAAGAACTGGAATGGCAATATAAACATTTCAGAATACTGATATAAAATCAAAGTAAGAACTTGTCAACTAACACTTCAAATAAACTGTAATGAATTATATAATATATACATATATTCAATTCTTTTTAATTTGCAAATTCAGATAATACATGCTACCTAGCAAACCAGGCTCATTGATATGTTAGCAAAACAAAGATTACTTCCTAAGGATTAAAAATAGATTAATATAGACTGACCAGGTAAACAGGGATCTCGCTGGAGATTTTCACCTCTCCTTCAGGATCCTCCAAACCCAATACCCCAGTCTCATCTACATTATGCAGCAGGCCAACCAGCGGTGGTTGCCCTCTCCTATCCATCCCCTCTCCAAGAGATAACACAGTTTTTCCACTCCTAACACTCTGCCATACTTACTGCTGTATCCCAGGCCCCAACACCAGCAGGCATCTCCTGGGAACCAAGAGACTACTTCAACAAGAGAAGTAGATAGGCTGACTGCAGATCTTTACCTCTCTCCTTTTGCTCCTCCAAATCCAATCTCCTAGTCTCACCCTTAACTCTGCCACAGAAAACCTGTTGCAGTCCCCCTTCCTCCCCTGACCCATCTCCAGTGGATCAGTTTTCCCTACTAACCTCCTATACCACCCATTGCTTTATCCCTGACTTCAACTCCAGTAGATCTCCCTGGGAACCCACAGGCCATTCTGACAAGTGAAGGAAGTAGGTCAACTGAAGATTATCACCTCTCCCTTCCTCCATTCCTCCAAGTCCAATACCCTGGTCTCATCCCCAACGCTGTAGAAGAACGTTGGTTGTAGCCTGTCCTCACTCTCTGTCCCATTCCCAGGGAACCAAGCAGATTCTGGTGGAACACCCACTTTCCTTCCTCCCCTCCCTAGTCCAACTCGATTCTTAACTAGAAACACATTTTAGATGGAACCTTCACTGGCCACACCTATCAGATCTCCAGACAAATTGCCTACCAGGCAAAACACAGCCACCACACTCTCCTAAGAACTAGAGAGGAAACAGAAACCAAGGAACAAAACACTCACCCAACAAAAACAAGAGCAGATAACAGCACATATAATTATGATTTTCCCAGTCCTACATGCCTAGATGCCAGCATAAAAACACAATAAGAGCCAAGACACTAATGTCTCCATGACAGCCCAGCAAACCTATGACAGCAACCTTTGAGTACTCCAAGATAGCTGAAACAAAAGAGAAATACATTAGAATAACCTTTATGATGATAACAGAGGTCCTTAAAGAGTAAATGAATAAGTCCTTTAAAGAAATCTATGAAAATACAGACAGTGGAGGGAAATGAATAAAAGATCTGAAAGTGAGAATAAAATCAACCAAGAAAACCCAAACTAAGCGAAATCTGGAAACTAAAAAATATGTACCCATACAAGCATCTCAGAGGCAAACCTCACAAAATGAATAGAAAAGATAAAGGACATTGAAGATGCTATAGACAAAATGGATATTTTGGTCAGGAAGATGTTAAATCTACCAATCTCCTAGCATAAAACATCCAGGAAATCTGGGGCATTATGAAATGAACAAATCTAAGAATAATAGAAATAGAGGTAGGAGAAACCCAGGTCAAAGGCCCAGAAAAAAGCTTTAACGAAATCATAGAAAAAAATTTCTCTAACCTAAAGAAAAAAATGTCTGTCAAAGTACAAGAAGCATACAAAACACCAGATGGAATGGGCCAGAAAAGAAAATCTCCTCTACACATAATAATCAAGACACTGAATGTATAGAACAAAATAAGAAAAGCTTCAAGGGAAAAAGATCAAATAACATCTAAAGACATATACGTTACTGACTCATATATATGTAACATATATGAGACTGACACTGGACTTGGTAGTGGAGACTCTAAGAGACTGTAAAGGCACGCGGCAGACTCTTTTTTCTTTTCTATATTC
>BDUI01000771.1:83448-101180 GCA_002335545.1 Apodemus speciosus
CTGAGATTCTTTCTTCTATCTCTTGTATTCTGTTGTTGATATTTGCATCTATGACCCCTGATTTCTTCCCAAGGTTTTCTATCTCCAAAGTTGTCTCCCTTTGTGTTTTCTTAGTCATTTCTACTTCTGTTTTTAGATCCTGAATGGTTTTGCTCAGTTCCTTTACTTGTTTGTTTGTGTTTTCCTGTAGTTCTTTAAGAGATTTTTGTTTCCTCTTTCATGACTTCTGCCTGTTGACCCAATTTCTCCTTCATTTCTTTATGTGATTTTTTTTGCATTTTCTCTTTATTGGCTTCTATTTGTTGACCCTTATTCTCCTGAATATCTTTAAATGATTTTTGTGTTTCCTTTGTGAGGGCTTTATTCATCTTCTCCTGCATTTCTTTAAGAGATTTATTTATGTCCTTCTTGTAATCCTCTAATAGCATCATGATAAGTGATTTTAAATCCAAATCATGTATTTCTGGTGTGTTGGGGTATCCAGGACTTGCTGTTGTCAGAGAATTGGTTCAGATGCTGCCATATTGCCTTGATTTCTGTTAGTAACATTCCTACGTTTGCCTTTTGCCATCTGGTTATCTCTGACGTTAGTTGGTCCTATTGTCAATGGCTAGTGCTTGAACCTCCTGTGTGCCTATAAGGCTATTTCCGCACCACTGGATTACTGGGTTTCCCCTGGCAGAGATTGCTGATGGGGTGCCCTACTCTTGGGTGCTGTTGGAGCCCTGGTGTGCCTTGCCCCCAGTAATGTTATACTTGGGTTGTCTCTGTGTACCTGGTGTTGCCTGTCTGGTCCGCCCACAGAGAAGTTGGAGGACCCTGGGGGCCCCTCTCTAAGTGCCGATTACTCTTGCAGGGCAAATGTCCCATGACAGGGCTGGCACACAGATGGCCCGCAGAGCTGTCCAGACCCTGGGTGTAGGCAGAAGCCTCGTGGGCTGTGGCTCTAGCAATGTCAAACACAGGCTATCTCTGTGTACCTGGTGTTGCCTGTCCGGTCTGTCCAGGAGTGAAGATCCATGCTGCAGACTCTTAAGAGACCACAGACAGCATTCTAGACTGTTCTATCCAGCAAAATTTTCAACTGCAATAGATTGAGAAAGTAAGATGCTTGCTCACTAGCTCACTATATGATAATCCAAAATGTAAGCAGTATCTATCTACAAATCCAGTCCTAAAGAAAGTACTAAAAGGAAAACTCCAACCAAGAGGTTAACTACACCCAAGAAAACCCAGAGAATAATCTCAGACCAGCAAATCTAAAGAAGGGAAGCACACACACACACCCACGCACACCTACCACCACCATCACCACCATCACCACCCTGACCACCACCGCCAATACCACCTCCTTCACCACCACTACTACAAGTAACAACAAATTAACAGAACCCAACAAACACAGCACAGTGATATGTCTCAACATCACAGTCTCATTTTCCCAGTAAAATCATAGACTAACAGAATGAAGGTGAAAATAAGCTCCATTTGTCTGTTACATCAAAGAAACATACTTTAACATCAAGGATGGACATCACCTAAGATATTCCAAACAATGGACTTAAATAGCAAACTTGTGTAGCCATTTCAATACCTGACATAATAGACATCAAACAAAAACTAATCAGAAAAGATGATAGAGGAAACTACATGCTCATCAAAAAACAAACAAACAACACCCAAGAGGACATTTCAATTCTTGACATCTACACACCAAACACAAGGGTACCAAAGTTCATAAAAGAAATATTACTACAACTTAAATCACATACCGACTCTCACAAGACTCTTAGTGGGAGACTTCATTTCCTTGCTCTAGACAATAGACAGGTAGCCCAGAGAAAACTAAACAAAGAAATGCTGGAGTTAATTGATGTTACAAATCAACTAACCTAACATATACTTACAAAATATTTCATCCAAACAAAAAAGAATATACCTTCTCCTCAACATCTCATGGAACATTCTCCAGAATTGACTACATACTCAGACTCAAAGCAAGTCTCAACAGATACAAGAAAATTGAAACACACACACACACACACACACACACACACACACACACACAAACACAGGACAGCTAAAAACAGTCTAGAATAATAAAAGAACTGAAGAAAGTATCACTATCCCCAATTTCAAGCTGTACTACAAACCTACAGTAATAAAACTATCCTGATATTGGCACAAAAACAGACAGTTTGAGCCCTACAGTTGAAATGAAGACCCAGACATAAATCCACACATGCATGGGTATCTAATTTTTTATAAAGAAGCCAGAAACACACACTGGAAAAAGTCAGCTATTTGACAAATAGTGCTGGTACAACTGAATAAATACATGTAGAAGAATCCAAATAGATCCATACTTATCACTTGACAACACTCAACTCTCAATAGACCAAAGACCTCAACATAAAACGAGACACCCTGAACCAGCTAGATGAGAAAGTGGGAAATAGCCTTGAACTTACTAGTATAGGAGACAACTTCCTGAACATAACACTGATAGTGCAGGAACTAAGATCAACAATTGATCAATGGAACCTCATGGAACTGAGAAACTRCACAGCAAAGCTCAGTCTCATTAGAACAAAGATGCAGCCTGTAAAATGGAAAAAGATTTTACACATCTGAAAGAGGGCTAATATCCAGGCTATAGAAAGAACTCAAAAGACTAGATATCAAATCACACAAGCAAATGAAAAACAATTAAAAATGGGATACAGATCTAAACAGAGAATTCTCAAAAGAAAAAAGTCAAGTAACTGAGAAGCCCTTAAAGAAATGCTCAAGATCCTGAGTCATCAGGGAAATGCAAATCAAAACCATTTTGAGATTTCATCAAACACCAAAGTGACTAAACAATAAAACAAGCAACGACTTATGCTGGGGAGGATGTGGAACAAGGGAAGCATTCATCCATTGCAGGTGGGAATGCAAAAAGCCACTATGGAAATCAGTGTGGCACTTCCTCTGGAAGATGGGAATCAATCTACCTCAAGATTCAGCTATGCCACTCTTGGGCATCTACCCAAAGGACACTTCTTCCTGCTCAAACATGTTTATTGCTGCTCTATCCATAATACCTAGAAATTGGAAACAACATAAATGTCCCTCAACAGGAGAATGGATAAAGAAAATGTGGTCTATTTATATAATGGAGTATTATTCTGCTATTAAAAATGGCATCATGTAATTGCAGGCAAATGAAAAGAACTAGAAAAAATATTCCCGAGTGAAGTATCCCAGACAGAGAAAGACTAACATGACAGGGAAGGTGCTTACATGTGAATATTAGCTATTAAGTCAATGATAAGTAAGCCACAATCTGTAGACTCACAGAGCTTAGGTGCAGAGTAAGGGATGCTGTGGGCATACAGATCTCCTTAGGAAAGGATAACAGAATAGTTATGGAAGGATGGGGGCTGAATGGGAGGATCAGTGAGATGCATGAAGGACAGAATACAAGAAGAGTATTGCTCAGCTTGCTCAGCTAAAATTAAGGGACACTTATGTAGTAATATGGAAACCTAATACACTTCCTGAAAAAATATATGAAGGCATTCTATGTGAGACCAACAAATAATGGGAATGTCATTATCCCAACTTACTAAATATATTAAATAATGAAACTACATCTAAAATAAACTTTTCTTTTTTATTACTGTGTATATTCTTTATTTACATTTCAAATGTTGTCCCCTTTCCTGGTTCTCCCCTCCCCTGAAAATCCCATAAGCCATCTCCCCTTCCCCAATCAACCCTCCCCTACTTCCCTGTCCTGGTATTCCTCTACACTATGGCATCAAGTCTTTCCAGGACCAAGGGCCTCTCCTCCCTTTAGTGTCTAAAAAGACAACCCTCTCCTGCTGATTTGTCTGGAGCCATGGAAACTCCATGTGTACTCTTTGGTTGATGGTTTTTGTCCCTGGGAGCTCTGGGAGTACTGGGTGGCTCATATTGTTGTTTCTCCTATGGTGCTACAAACCCTGTCAGCTCCTTGGGTCCTTTCTCTAGCTCCCCCATTGTGGATCCTGTGCTCAGTTCAATGACTGGCTGAGAGTGTCACCCTCTGTATTTGTCATCCACTAGCAGAGCCTCCCAGGTGACAGCTATATCCGACTCGGGTCAGCCAGCACTTGTGGGCATCCACAATAGTGTCTGGGTTTTGTACCAGTATATAGGATGGATCCCTGGGTGGAGTAGTCTCTGGATGGTCTTTCCCTCAGACTCTGATGAACCTTTTGTCTTTGTATCTACTTCTTTCTGTGGGTATTTTTCCCCTTTCTACAAAGGACCCAAGGATCCATACTTTGTTCTTTCTCCTTCTTGGGCATCATTTGATATGTGAAATGTGTCTTGGGTATTCCAAGCTTCTAGGCTAACAAACTGGCAAAAGATCTTTACCAACCCTACATCCAACTGAGGGCTAATATCCAATATATACAAAGAACTCAAGAAGTTAGACTCCAGAGAACCAAATAACCCTATTAAAAAATGGAGTTCAGAGCTAAACAAAGAATTTTCATCTGAGGCATACTGAATGACTGAGAAGCACCTAAAGGAATGTTCAACATCCTTAGTCATCAGGGAAATGCAAATCAAAACAACCCTGATATTTCACCTCACACCGGTCAGAATACATATGCAGCAGATGTACAGCTAGGTCTTCATACAACTGGAGGGGGCAGGCAGGCCCTGACTCGGACTTCCTACCTTTGGATCCCTTTCCCTAGCTGGGCTGCCTCAATAGGAGAGAAGATGTGTTTAGTCCTGGTGCAATTTGATTGGTGCTCTGAGGAGAAGTGAAGAGGGGTTGAGGGAAAGAGTTGGAAGGGTGGAACTGGGAGGAGAGGAAGGAGGTAGGCTGTGATCAGGATGTAAAGTGAATAAATAAATAAATAAATAAATATAAAAAGGATGCAGGAAAGGCAACAGTTTCTTATGAAGATATCCCTCTTGGAGGATTCATAGACAACATTTGAGAAGAGGGAAATAGAAAACAGAGATATTCCCTTCTCAATAGAGGCCCAAAACACAACAGAGAACCAAAGAATAAAGACAAGGACTGACCACTGTTACATCCCCAAATGCCAACTCCCACACAAAATAAACCCAAAGCTGCCTTTCCTGCATCCATTTTTTTTCTGGGCTGGGGAACGGGATATGATGGTACTTCTTACTTTATCAGTACTCCTGTTCTTTGCTTAGCTATAGGAAACTTGTTTTTCCTCATTTTGCTTCAGAAGCAGTGGTTGGAGAATGTGTAGTTTACAGACTTTTCTAGAACAAGATGTATTAGCACTTAAGTAGTAAAATGAAAAGGATGAGAGAAGAGCAAAAAATGGCAAGGCGTGAAGGAGAGGCAGAGAGACTATATATGTGGATAAATGCAGATGAGTAGGTGGGGAAAGAGAGAGAACTAGCAAGATATATATATATATATTCTGATGAGACAAAAGCAAAACCACAGTGGCTTAACAATGTACAAAACTGTAAATAACTATAACATACACAATTAGAAGGAGTAACTAAATTACTAACTCACTAGGGGGAAAAGACAAAAACAACAAAAACACCATAAATCTAAATCTTATAAACTTAGATACAAAACAACCAAAAAACAGAGAAAGTGACATTAACTTGCAATAGAAGACTTGGTCCCACTTTTTTACTCAGTGAAATATGAAATTTCTCCCTTTCCTAGTAACGCCATTTGTACCACTTTTGACAGGAGATGGGATCAACTGTTCCAATGAAGCCAGTGTGGCCTTTCAGATAGGCACTTCTGTAAATGTACATCTCCTGGCTTTGGACCTCCTAAGGCAGGGGCAGGCATGGTGACTACAGGTCTGGCATCCATTGCCCACTATCGGCTGGGGTGGGCATGCCAGGCTTTTTCTGGGAACAGTGATAGGGAAAGGACAGTCCTTTTACAGCTGAAACTCACTGTGGTACAGCTTCTGTGGGCTGCCTGCCAGCATGCACACACTTTCCAGGTTGGTTCAGAGAGGATCAGAGGGCATGGGGAGCACCCCAAACTGTGGCTCCTGCTGCAGCCGCTGAGTTGCAGTGTCAGCACTGCCCCCTCCACTGCCATCAGGTGTCTAAGGACGAGTGGGCATGGCAGGAGTTGCTAGTCTGAGCAGGACCGTGGTCCAGGTGTGCCTGCTTCACTTATTACAACCATCCACTTGTTGGGAAGTGGTCTGACTACGCCCTGATACCTAGAAGCCCTTCAATCAACTTCTAAGCAATTCAAGAAAAGTACTCCTTTATTCACCCACCTATTTTCCACTTCAAGTCATTTGCAGGATCATTTCCCTTTTTTATTAAAAATGTTATTTATACTTTCTTATGCAAATAAAAATGACCCTGAGATCCCATCTTATACCTATCAGAATGGCTAATATAAAAGAAAAAATAAACTCAAGAGACAGCACATGCTGTCGAGGATGTGGAGCAAGAGGAACACTCCTCTATTGCTGGTGGGAATGCAAACTTGTACCACTTGGAAATCAATTTGGCAGTTTCTCAGAAAATTGGGAATAGCTTTACCTCAAGACCCAGCTATACTACTCCCGGGCACATGCCTAAAAGATGCTCCACCATCCCACAAGGAAACTTGTTCCACTATGTTCATAGCAGCTTTATTCATAATAGCCAGAAACTGGAAACAACCCAGATGCCCCTCAACTGAAGAATAGATACAAAATATTTTGGTTCATTTACACAATGAAGCATTACTCAGCTATTAAATTCAAGACATCATGAATTTTGTTGGCAAGTAGATGGAACTAGAAAATATCATCCAGAATGAGATAAAGACATGCATAGTATGTACTCACTTCTAAGTGGCTATTAGCCAAAAAGTACAAAATACTGATGCTATACTCCACAGACCCAAAGACCTAGAGACAAGAAGGACAATCGAAGCAAGGATACTTGAATCTCACTTAGAAGGGAGAATTAAATAGTCATAAGAGGCAGATGGAGAGAGGGAACTGGGTGAGAGAGGGAAAGAGGATGGGGATGGGATGGGATGGGATGTGTTCAGGATCAAGTGTGGGAGAGATAGAAGAGAGGGCCAAGGGTCAGGAGAATGAATGGAAGTCAGTGGCTGGCTGGAGTAAGGGGGGGGCATCTTTAGGACATTCTAGAGACCTGGGAGGTTCTCGGGAGTCTATGAAATGACTTTAGCTGAGACTCCTAGAAGTGGGGATATGGAACCTGAAGTGGCCACCACCTGTAGTCAGTCAGGACCCCCAGTGGAGGGATAAGGACACCAACCCATCCACAAGACTTTTGGCCCAAAATTTGTCCTCTCTACAAGAAACGCAGGGACAAAGATGGAGCAGAGACTGAGGGAATGGCCAACTAATAACTGGCCCAACCTAAGGCAAGCACCAATCCCAGACACTATGAATGTACTCTGTTATGTTTGTAGACAGGAGCCTATCATAACTGTCCTCTGAGAGGCTCCACCAAGCAGCTGACTGAAACAGATGGGGAGCCCGCAACCGAACATCAGAGGGAGCTCACAGAATCACAGGGAAGAAAGAGCTGGGGGAAGGACTGAGGGACCCATAGAAGAGAGGAACCCTACAGGAAGACCAACAGAGTCAACTAACCTGGACCCTTGGGGCTCTCAGAGACTGAACCACCAATCAAAGAGCAAACATGGAGTAGACCTAGGCACCCCCCCACACACACACACACATATGTACCATACATACAACTCAGCCTCCATGTGGGTCCTGAACAAATGGAATAGATCCCGTCTGTAGATCCCATTCCCCTAACTAGCTGCCTTGTCTAGGCTCAGTAGGAGAGAATGCATCTATCCCTGCAGAGACCTGCTGTGCCAGGGTACCCGGGAGGGGGGAAGAGGGGTGTCCAACCTCTCAGAGGAGAAGGGAAGGGGGATAAAGGGGGAGGGACTATTTGTAAGGGCGGGACTGGGAAAGGGGCAGCAATCAGGATGTAAAGTAAATAAATTAATTAATAGGAAAAATGTTACTTAGCATTGCTTAGTGAAAATATACTAGAAACAAGGTTTACCAGCTTTTGCTTATTCGAAAATTTCATTATTTCACCTTTACTTAAGAAAAAACATTTCATAAAATATAAAATTCTTAATCAAGAGTTTTTTCATTTTAACACTTCAATATGATTTCTGTTGTTTACTAACCATAAATGTTTTTTACTTTAAAAAATCAATTATCATCATTCTTGTGTAGTTAATAGTTTTATTCCTGCTGTAAAGCTTGTATTTAGTTTTAATACTTTAATGACCTCAGACACTTTTTACTCTATTTATCCTGCTTAGAATTTGCCGAGTTTCTTAAATCTTCAAGATATACTTTATTCATGTTTAGATTCTTTCCAATATTTCTTCAAATTTTTTTTAATTTTCATCTTTCCCTCTTTTCGTTTCTAGAACTAAAAGTTTACAGATGTCGAACTGTTTAACCTGGTCCCAAGGTCTCTGGGTTGTTTCAATGTCTTTGTTATTGCATCCCTCTTTTTCTCGGTGCTTTGACCAGTGACTTGAACTGTGTTCTAGATTGGAGAAAAGCTTGCGTTCGTTGTGTCTAATCTGCTATTGACTCCACTCTGTAGTTTTCATTTCAGTAATTTCTCTTGTCCATGCTGACTTCTGTGTGGTTCTGGTACTTGCTAGGTCTCCTCTTCCCTCATCATATCCATCAGATCACTGACTTTTTCCCTGTAGAATGCTCAACAGCAATTCTCACTCTCTAGAAACTTCCAAGACAAGCAGAACTCTATTTTCAGCATTTACGTATTCCTCTAGCTACAAGTGCTCCTTTTCCTCTTTCTTCATATATCTACAAACAGGAGTCACATGTTGCAAAGTCTGGATTTATTTTCTTCTGAAAGTATTGAGTTCTGTTCTAAATTCAATTAAACTACTGGTGACCGTCTGAATTTGTAAGATTTTAATTCTTAGTAGAGTATTTATTTCTGTTTTGTCCTGAGGTTTAGGTCTTTAGACCAATTTTTGTCTCAGTTATCATTATGGATATTAAAATTTGAATGTAATATGTCCTCACAGGCTCATGCGTTTGAATATTTGTTTCGCAGCTCACAACATTGTTTTGAGAAACTATAGGACATTCTGAGCATGGAAGCTACCTGGTTGGCACATGGCAGTTTTGGTGGCCCTTAGAGAGTTTTAGCCTGGTCCATCAGGCGCTCTGTATCCGGTCTGCAGGCCAAGTGTGGGGAGTGCCGACTGCATGTTCCTAATGCTATACACTCTGCTGTGTCTTCCCTGTCATTATTAGATGGGGTTCTCTAGAGTCACAGAACTTATGGAATGTCTGTATATTAAATGAATTTATTATAATGACTTACAGTCTGTAGTCCAACCAACCCAACAGTGGACAGCTGTGAATGGGAAGTCCAAGAATCTAGTAGTTTCTCAGTCCCGTGAGGCTAGTTGTTTCAGCTGGTCTTCTGTATAAGCTGGAATCTGAAGAAGTAGGTTTCAAACAGATGTGCTGGCAAGTAAGTGCAAGCAGAAGAGTGAGTCTTGGTTTCCAATGTCCTTCTGTAGGTCTCCAGTAGAAGGTGTGGCCCAGATTAAAGGTGTGCACCACTACACCTGGATCTGGAACTTACTTTGTTCCATGCTGACCTTGAACTAAGAGATCTGCTTCCTCAGTCTCCTGGAATTAGAGGTGTGTACTACCTTGCCTGGGCCTAAGCTTTTCATGGCCACTATGCCTCAAGATTTCTATATCAAGATTAGGGTCAGAAGCCTGTGTCTTCCAGCCTGGAACACAGGTGTGCCCTCCAATTCTGGATTGTAGTTCATTCTACATTGTAGTTCATTGTGTAAAGTTGACACCCAGGAATAACCATCACAAAAGACCATATCCTCTAAACTGGAAGGCAAAAATAAGCCCTTCCTCCGTTAAGCTGCTTCTATCATGTCTTTGGGTACAGTGAGGTGAAATACCTTTACCACTCAGGCTCCACAGTAGCAGAAAACTTCTCTTAAGAGCAGATGCTGAAATCTCAGCTCATCAACATTCTAACTTTGTTTCCAATTGAGAACCTTGGAGTTTCATTCAGATATGCAGTTCAAATTACAGACAAGGCTTTGTAAGGAATTAATATGTAAATTTGAGGTTCCTTGTAAGGCCAAATTTAGTATTGACCCAAATAACATCATGAGGAAGTAAGTTTATAAACAGTATAAAATTATTTCAAATGTAGGACATTTTTGTTCGTAATTATTAAGAGAAAGTATATTACTAAAAAAAGAAAGTATATTACTAAGAAACTTAATATTAATTATTAAGAGAAAGTAACAGAGCCTAGATCTTATAATTCTCTAGTACTAATTCCTAGTGCAAAAGGATTTTGTAGTATGGGTGTTTACTCCAACAGTTCTTTTAAAAATGAAACTGGTTAAATGTTCATTAGTTGTAGTAGGGTGATAGAAACTAAGGTGTAACAGCAATATTGTTGGCCAATTTATAGCAATAGATATTTTATATAGTTTTTAGAAAATACCAGGAACCCAAAACCCCCAATAATAATAATAACTACTACTCAACATTTGTACTTTCTATGGATTGATAATTTTTAGCACGTTTTCTTGCCAGAGGCATCAGATCCCTGGAGCTGAAAGCAACCAGCAAGCAGTTGAGTGGTGGCGTGGCTGCTGGGAAGCACACTCGCTGCTCCATTAAAGCAGTAAGAGCCCTAACCCCTGAGCCATCTCTCCAGTCCCACCCGGACAGCTCTTAGATCCCCTTTCGCTCACCCTGTCCCCTTTGCCAGCCTGGAGTTTTCACAGACTGATCGGTTTCTGGCTCTGTGGCCCCTTCTGCTCCATTTGTGGGCTGTCGGATGGATGCTGCATGGCAGCAAGTCAAACACTCTTTGAGTGGCTTTATAGAATGTCTATTATCACAAAACACTGCTTACAACACTCCTTGTCAATTGCAAAAGCATCCTAAACTCCACTAGGTTTTTCTTGAATTTGGCAAATAGCCTGCTTTGAACTAAAAAAAAAAAAAAATCACTGACTGTTTGTATCTGAAGCTTAGTACTCATTCTCTCCTAATTTTTTTTGAGGATAATTCATAGTTTATTCTTGCTTCAACCTTCTAAAATACATAAAGACATAAAATAATGAAGAAAAGACAAAAGACATTTAAGGATAAATATTTAGAAATGCTTTTTCCCATTTCATTTATGACCTAGAAATACAGAAACCATTAATTGGCAGATAAAAGATGAAATTCAAGAACCATTTCTATTTTTTGAACCACAAATGTAAAGGTTAGAAATATAGAATTTAAAATATATAATGCATAAATGTTTAAAAACATTAAAGATAAGAACAAACAATGGTATAGTCAAGGCAGAAAATAAATAAATAAAAGTGACCTAAGAAACGTCCCAGAGCCATGGGTAAAGAAATTCAGAAAGGACTAAAACCAGTGTTCATAGGAAGAAATAACTAATAAAAGTCTCCTAGTATTTGAATTCAACCTTCTTAAAAAATTCCGGTTATTTTTAGAAAATTCAATGATCAAATTGTAACAAGTAGTAAGAATGACTGGTTTAAAAATGTAATATTCTCAGACAGATGTGGCTGTATTTGACTTTAATAATTATTGTGGAAAAAATTCCTTTAAATTTATGYGTATGGTGAAAAGTTGAGGACTTTGTTTCGATATATTAGAAGCAGCAAACTGCAACTGGAGAGCTGTCTTAGTACAGCTACCTTTATTACAAAAGTTTAAAGTTATTGAATTTTAGAGCAAGAAACTTTATGATGAAAAAAATTTTTATAATGGAAGTATTAAATTTACTGATCATTTCTAAAAATCTAGCCTTAGTGGCCTCTTACTCTTTAGCATTTAAAGCACCAATTTTCCATACTGTTTCTGGAAAAATATAAATATCTTCATTTATTGGTTCTTCCTGTATGACTAAGAATCCTAAATATCAAACATAAACAAATAGCAGAAGCCTCTGAACAACTGGGGATGGGATGTATTCCATTTACCTTACCTATGCCCAAAGAGAGTCTGGGGAAGACAGAAATCCAGAGGTGCCAGCAAATACATGGCAGCCGGGGGCTGGGGGAAGGAGTCTTAAGGAAGTCCCCTCTTTCTAGACAAATTATAAAGACAATAGCAGCCTCCCAAGACAGAATACCTTCAAAGAATAACTCTTCTACTCAAAATGAATACCACAGAAGAAAAAAAATGGCTTCTTCACACAGGAAGATTCACTAAAAAAAATCCAATCTTTCATCATTGCTAGCAATATTGAAGTTTCCCAAACCACCTGCTGGGGTGCTTTCAGTGGGCTAACTGTACAGTCCTGAATTTCTAAACAGTAACATAACCACATCTTTTAGAATCACTGGAACCTTGAAAGGTCCTACTCTCAGCAAGTGGCAGTAAAACCAGAGAAAGCCCAGTAAAGTCAGGACTTCTGCTAGTGCTCAGTGGTAACAAGGCAGTGCTAGTTTCAGCAGAGGTATGTGTGGAATGGTAAGGCATCTGTCAAGTGCAGGACAGGTGTTAGTAGCAGAGGTCTGGAGGGCCAGTCAGACACCCACATCTGGTTCATAGTAAAAACAAACTCTCCTCTCTCCAATGGATGTCAATGCAGACTATCCAGGAGATAAGAACTTAAACTGCCACCTAGAAGTAACGAAGATCCAGAGTCTTAAACATAGTAGTCAACCAACAAACAAAAAAAACTCAATGGATCCCAAGCTCCAAAGGACAAAAGCCAGACTTTACCTACCATATATAGATCCTAGTCTCTGTTAATTATGTGTCTCAAGGTGAGGACAAATATAAAAGCCAGGAAACTAGAAGGGGACATGAGCCTGGAGAAAAGAGCCTTTAATGGGGAAAGGGGTGGGGGAAAGGAGGAAGAGAAAGGATGGCCATCCAAATGAAATGCATATGCAGACCACACTGGAAACCTAAACTGAAAAGGCCATTTGAAATTAAAATGTAATATTGTTTAAAAAGAAAATACAGAAAAAATGTTGTTGAAGTGAATGATCATTTATTGTTTGGTTGTTGTTTAGATATACATGCTTGAATAATTACGTATTTTCATGTCACATACTTATGGGTTTTGGCTTGTTTGACATGTCCTTGTCTTTTTCTCCTCATTTATATGTCTTATAAATATTTCTAAGAGCTGAGTCTTGTCTTCTCTATTGCTATAAAAGTCAAAATACTTAACCAAAGAGTTTATGAAGGTATTTTTGTCTTTTAAAATGTTTAACAGTTAAAATTTTTCTTGTATGTCTTGAAATGCCCTTAAGAGAGTATGCACAGGTAGTATGAGATGGGAATCCAATCTAGCACTCTCTACATAGTTAGCCAATGCTGTGCTTCCCTATAGGTGTGTGAGGGGGCACGGTGCAGTGTCCTACGCCGTGATGCATCTGTGTGGGCGTGGGCGTGCCACAGTGGTACATGTGAGGAGGTCGAGGATAACCTGCATTCTGGCTGTGGGCTTGTCACCCTCAGTAAGCAAGCACCTGAGCTGCTGAGCCATGTCACGGGGAGTCCAGCTTACTTCATGTCTGTCATTCACGTGTGGGGACTCCTCTGCATCCCTTCTCTGCTTCATTAATCACTTTTCTATTTTCATACCACTTATGTACTACCTTACTTACAAACAAGTTAAATTCTTTTTTGGGGGAGGGGGGTTCAAGACAGGGTTTCTCTGTATAGCTCTGGCTGTCCTGGAACTCACTCTAGACCAGGCTGGCCTCAAACTCAGAAATCCACCTGCCTCTGCCTCCCAAGTGCTGGGAACCTGGATGCTAGGAGATGGGTTTCCCTTTTGTTTTCATTGCTGCTTTATTTTGAGCATTTGGGATTCTATGGCCTGGACTGGCAATCCTGCCTTAGTATCACAAATGCTGGGATGATCGGCAAGAACCCAACCTCATTTTCATTTCATCTATAGTTGATTTTAAACTTGAATCTTGAAAGTTACAAATATCAAATCAAGAAGTGTTAAACAGCAATGCTGCTGCCCTTTAGTCTATTTTCAAGATTCCGATGTCTAGAATGGTCATCCTTTTTAACCTGCTTTCTAGCCATTAATTAGGTACCAAGTGGTAGGCACAATGTGACCTGAAAGAATTTGAGAGAATTCTAAGACAGATATCTTTTTTTTGACCAGATATTGCTTTATAGACTGGCTTTGAACTCTATTCTTCCAAGTGCTAGGATTATAGGCATATTTCATCCTAGACTTAATGTGAATACTTGCTTTGTTTGAGTACTTTCTTTCACATGTTTCAATGGAGTGTTATCTCTTGTTATATTTTAATTACTTAGATTTAATTAAGTTCTTTTTTGTTCCTTAGCTGTTTTGAAAATCAAGAGTAAATTGTAGAAATACAAAGATGGCATGAGTTTAAGCCACAGTCTCATGAGGTATTTAAATATAGATAATTGAGACTCACCTCTATTTCTTTTCTTAACTTTTCATGTGTCTTTTTCTCTTCTTCCAGAAAAGATGTTTTCTCAATAATTGACTCTTTTACTGTCATAATTTTATTCTTTAGCTCTGAAATGTCTTCCTGGATATTTGTAAAATTTAAAAGATACAAGTCAAAATGAATCCAAGACTTTTTCAGTGCTTTCCCAATTTATGGAAACTAGCAAAATCAAATTTAAATTTGGAAAATAGGATTAGAGCATTGCTTCTATAGCTATACAAGATAAAGAACCACTGTCTGCACAAAGTAAACCTGGACTTCAAACACAAACTGAAAACAAAGTAAAACACAAAGGAGCAGCAGTTGTGCTGATGTTCCCACGATAACAGTACACAAGACACTTTTGAATGCTCTGGCATCCAAAAGTGGTAGGTATTTTAAGTTGCTTTCTCAAGGAATAGTGAGAAGAATACAAAGATATCCAACATGCAACTATGAATTCAGCTTGTGTGCATTAATCACATGAGCTGATTTGGTCAGCATTCTTCAGAATAGAAGCTAGACGCTGAACCTTTTAGATTAATTGTTCACTGTGATTTTGACCATTTATATTTATAAACCTACATATGATCTATAAATATCTTCATTAAGCATCTACATATTCAGGATATTGCTATTTAACTTATATATCTGATTGCTATATGTACTTAAGTTTTAAAAATTGTTTCTGAATGTAGAACTATATATATTTTATTAATTTGATAATTATTTACTGGTATACTTATAAAAAAACAGAAAAGGGTTTGATAAATATCACTTCGAACCTGTAATTTTATTGTGCAGTTCCCCTGTGAATTTTGGAGATTTTCCATAAGATCTTCTTTCATTGTCTTTAGGTTCTTGATGAGATCTCGTTTTTCATAGAGTTCAGTCATAAATGAACATTGGCTTTTTATCTTTCCTAAATTATCTTTATAAGCTTTTATTTTTACATAATACGCATTATATTTTATCATTTGTTCCTCAAATTTTTCTTGGGCTGCTTCTGTGTTAAATTTAAGTTTTAAACTTTCTGAATACAAGGACTCAGTTTGAGCTTCCAAGAGTGCACACTGAAGTCTGGAATGCTCCACAGCAGAGTCTTGCTGGTGCAGCTGCCTGTCTGTGTCTTTAGCTTCTTCAGCAACAGTTGCTATTTGTTTTTCAAGATCATGAAGCTCAATCTGTAATATATTTCATAAGAATCATTAATGATTAACTGATTGTTTAAGCTGAGAGGAAAATCATTATTTTAAATCATAATGCACATAAGAAATCACAATATAAAAACATACATTTATAAGATATAGAGAAATGATTCATAATAGAAGACATGCAATAACATACACTTATTTTAGAATTATAGAAGGGTCCTGGAGTTGTGTATTTCTTACTTGCTCATCTAATTCTAAAGGATTAAAATTATATAATTTAGCATCTTATGTGTAAAGGAGATATTTGGTTACTTTAAAATGCTTTCATAGGCACCAGAATATTTGTTCATAAGACAGTATGGTAAAAACTATATAGGCCAGAGCTAAGTAACCTGGAGACTAGTTTGCAGCATCTTTACTGATTTTTACAAATCTCTATGATCACACAAAACAAGCTGAATTACCACATCCAAATGTCATTTTCTTCATTTGAAAAATAAATACAAAGTATCTACTTTGCCTTCCAGGATCAGTCATGGCTTACTCATGCCTCCTTATGAAAACCTAGTTTCCATATGACTAGTTTTCTTTGACTCTTCTAACTCAGCTTTTACTATTTCTTCTCAGTGTCAGCAACCCTTTCAAGTATGGGACTTCCTCAGTGTTTACTCACCATATTTTCTCTCATCATTCTCTCTATATGTATTAAGCAATTAGGTAAATGGTCTCATTTTATTGTACTTTCTACTGACAGTTCATAGACTATATGTGGTTATTAAGTTCTGTATTCAGCTGCCATGGGCCACTTCAAATCCACAATGTACTCAAATCAGACTTCCCTTCCTCCCTCACTAACCCATTTTGAATCAGTTATCAGTTGCCACTACCATAAAACCTCAGTGGCATACAAGACAGTGGTATTTATTATGGACATGCCTGGGAGACACTGGTGTTATGCTTGAGAGCAGGGAGCTCTGTCTGCCTGATGGTTCTGCTGATTTGGGTTAGGTTTGCTCTTATGCTTGGGGTTATTTTTCTTTGTTAAATGGCTTTTAGGAGAAATACACTCTTAAGTCCTCTTAAACAAAGGATATGTATTTATGGACTTAAACAAAGGATATGTATTTATGGAGTTCCTTGTCTTGGCACTTCTGAAAAAGGAAAACTAAATTATCCTATGTGAAGCTAGGCATGCTTCTGACGCAGACTACCCAAATAAACGGTAAAGGGAAAGAAGGAAGCCTCTGGTGAGCTGCTAAAGCCCTCAACAATTGCCATTATTATCAGTACTGTACAAAGGGTAACACTAAAGTTCAGAGATGTTAAATAGGAAAGGCAACAAACTGTGGAATCCTAACTGAACTTATGAATATTTTATCCTATGGTCTGCAATTTTCATTTTATTTGCTACATCAATAAACATATGAGGTATATCTTTTTAATAATATAAATAGACCTAAAGTTTAATCAATAAAAACAGAAGTTGGTAAGAATGTTATAACTAGCAAAGCCTTTTTCAAATTGAGAGATAAATATATTTCAAAACAAGTTGGGGGCTGGAGAGATGGCTCAGAGGTTAAGGGCACTGACTACTCTTCCAGAGGTCGTGAGTTCAATTCCCAGAAATCACACGTTGGCTCACAAAACAAGCACAAACTAAGGCAGAGCATGACCACCAGCCCACTATTCCAGAAGATATTTAAAGGAGTATTATACAAAGAAAAGAAAGAAAGACAGTCTTGATAATGAGAACATAGAGAAGAATAAATTTCCAAGGAGGGATGACTAAGCAAAGGAATCCACCATGCTCAGCCCAATAAACTAGTAGCCATCTGGTTACTAATAGGAGGGAAAGTAAAGACAATTATCCAACTAGCCATAAAAAAATACCCAACAAAATTATAGGAATTAGTAAACAACTATCTATAATAACCAACCTTAATTTACCAGTAAAAGAACATGGGCTATCTGACTGATTTAAAAAACTAGATGCAGCTTTCTGTTGTTATCAAGAAAAACACTTTTCCCAATTTGTAGGTTGTCGATTTGTCCTTTTGACAGTGTCT
>BDUI01000771.1:103622-124933 GCA_002335545.1 Apodemus speciosus
GGAAATGAAATGTAAATAAAGAATATATCCAATAAAAAAAGTATTTTTGAAAAAAAAGAAAGAAAAACACTTTACTGGTAAGGATACCCACACTAAGGGTCAAAAAACAGAAGATAATCTACCCAGCAAACAGAAACTGAAAATATATTGGCATATCTATTCTGGTACATGGTAAAGTAGACTTTGAGCCAAAATTATCAAGAAAAAGTGAAGAAGACCACAACATATTAATAGAAGGAAAAATACGTGAGGAAGACAAAATAATTTAGGTACATATACATCAAACATTGAGGCTTCTATAATGGGCATAAAATATCAGGTAAGTACAGCTACAGCAGTGGTGAGTTATTTAAATCTTTCTATATAAGTCATCTGAACTAAAAATCAACATAGCTCAAGTAAATATAAACGATAATGTAAGTTAAATTATACCAAAAAATCAAAGGGACCTAACAGATACATAGAGAAGAGTCCATTCAAAAGACACCAAACACACATTCTTCTTAGCAGCTCATCAAATCTTCACTAAAACAGCCCATATCCTAGGATACAAATTAAGTCTTACCAAATACAAAAGAATCAAAGTAATCAAGAGCTAACAAATAATAAAATAATAAAGATTACAGAAATACAGAGAGATGAAACTGTGCAGTTGTGAAGGGTGAGTGAGTCAGTAGAGAAACCAGAGAAGGACTGAAAACTCTTAGAGTTGAACTGTGCTGTTGTGAATCATGAAGGGCCCCCGAGGCTCAGGCACTTTCACACTTGGTCCCCCTTCAGGCGTTTAGGGGAGGTGGTATGGCCTTGCTGAGGAAGCGCATCACTGAGGGCAGGGTTTGAGACCTAATAGCATCTCCCCACGGTTTACTCTCTGCTTCTACTTTTTGGTCGAGGATGAGACTCCTCAGCTTTCTGTCCTACTTACCTGGAGTCACTCCTCATAGCTATTACGGGCTCTCCCTCTGGAACTGTGATCCAAAATAATCTCTTCCTTCTGTAAGTTGCCTCGGGTCCTGATATTTTATTATAGAAAAGTAACTAATACAGAAGTGAAAATAAAAGCACAGCTTACTGGAACCTTTGGGACAGCTCGGGCAGCTAAGAGGGATGTTTACAATGAATATCTACATAAAACAAGTTAAAATRGCTGAAATAAATAAATTAATGATGTACCTCATTGTCCTTGAAAAATCAAGAATAATCTAAACTTAAAAGCAGCAGATGGCAGGAATTAATAAAGACATAACATAAGTGGGGTTAAAAAGAAAACTCTTACAAAACTACTTACAAAACTGGCTCTTTGAAAAAATAAATAATATTGACAGATTCTTGGCCAAACTAACAACAACAACAACAACAATGATATGAGCTAGCAAGATAGCTCAAGTAGAGGTGCTTCCTGTCAAACCTGACAACTTGAATTCAATCTTCAGAAACTGAATAGTGAAAAGAGGGAGTGGATTCCTGTAAGTTTTCCACAGACCTCTACAATGGGACACCAGTGTAGATACACACATTTTCATAAATAAATATAAAAACAATAAGAGGATACATAAATCAGCAATGAAAAGGGGGTAATTACTACATAAAGCAATAAAATGTGGGTTATCATTAAGGAGTACTTTGAAATCCATATGCCAAGAAACTGGAATATATAAAAGAAATAAATAAACTTCTAGATATAGATGACCTATCAAATTTAAAGTATGGGCCGATATAAAGTATAAACATCCATAATCATGACTGAGATTAAAGCAGCAATAAAGAAAACTTTCCATACACACAATAGAGGACTGCCAGGTCTGTGTTCATCCAGAGATGACATACCTAACATCAAGAGACTGGAGGCCTCAGGGAGTTTAGAGGTCAGGTGGAGTGGGGGCTGGGGACATCCACTTGGAGACTGGAGGAGGGGAGGAGGGATGGGATGTGGGACAGTTGGAAGGTGGACAGGGGTTGGCAGGGTGGAGAATAAAATATGGAGTGTATAAAAATAATAAAAAACCAAAACAACAACAAAATACAACCAACCACAACCAACCAACCAAAAACCATTAAGGCTCCTCAAGCTGCTCCAAAAAATAAAAACAGAAAGAATGCTACCAAATGTTTTCTAGAAAGCCAGCTCCATCAGGATGTCAACAGCAAGGAACAAAGAGAACTGTTGTCCAAGATCCCTGAGGAATATAGGTACCAAAACTCTCAATAAATTTCTATCAAACTGAATTAAAAAACACATTAAGATGATATGTGATGGTCATCTTATGTGATGATATGGTTGGCTCCACTGCAAGGATGCAAGATTAGCACAATACATGCAAATTGTTAAGTATAACTCAGCACATAAGTAGATATAAGGAAAGAAAACCAGAAGATCACCGCAGTCAATGCACAAAATTATTTGTCAAAGTTCAAATAAATAGTAACAATTCATAATAAAATCCCCAATGAAATTAGTAATAGAAGCTATACATGTCAACATAGTGACATATAGTTAACATTATATTAAGTAAGAAAAAACTGAAAGCATTTATTCTAAAATCTCGAGCAAGGATGGCTACTCTTTCCATTCTTTAAAATCCTTTTAAGTTTTTAAAATATTTTTTTTATTTTTATTCATTTATTTTTTTTGAGACAGGGTTTCTCTGTGTAGTCTGGCTGTCCTGGAACTCACTCTGTAGACCAGGCTGGCCTCAAACTCGGAAATCCGCCTGCCTCTGCCTCCCAAGTGCTGCCACCACTGCCCAGCAATATTTTTATTTTTAATTACATACACACACATTCACACACACACACACACACACACACACACACACACACACACAAACTCACACACACACCTGTATGTGAGTTTGTGCAGACAGGAGGTACACTATTCATGGAAGGCAAAAGGCATGGATTCCCTGAAGCCAAAGTTACAAATAGTTGGGAGCTATCTAACATGGGTTCCAGAAACTGCACATTGGTCCCCTGCAAGGGCAGTATGCTCTGTTAACTTCAGAGATGTCTCTCCAGCCCCCTCTTTGCACACCTATTCTACATAGTGCTCAGTCTTAGCTACAACAACAGTAAGGAGAGAGAGAGAGAGAGAGAGAGAGAGAGAGAGAGAGAGAGAGAAAGAGAAACTGGAAGGGGAGAAGTCAGATTATTTTTATTTGTAAATGACATAATGTAATACATTAGCTTTTATTCACAATAACTTAAAAATACCTAGGAACACCCCTCTTGCCCCCGCCAATGGACAGAGACACCTTGTAGATGGTGGTRTTTTTATTGTCAGTCACGGGCAGAGCAGGAGGCAGTACTTTGTTCATCCTTGCTTGATGCCAGGCTTGGTGGCCAAAGCTGTTTTATACCTAGGACTCATAAAAATCAAATCAAATAAAACCCAGGCAGTGCAGTGCAGAAGGAGGAAGATAGACAGAACTGCAGGTGCCACGCCCCCCACAGACCTGCCCTCCAGTGCACAGCATAGGCAGGCCGTCAACAACTACTTGCTGACTTGCCATGCAATGTGACTAGAGGATACTGCCCAGGGGACCTCCAGCCACAGGGCCAGCCTGCAGTTGGTGCCACCACACTATGTGAGCATGTGGTGATCAGATGGGAGAAAAATGTAAGTAAAGCAGCTTGAACATTGTGAAGAAAGATGGAATTGGAGACTTGAGGGTGGAAAGAAGTAGCCTGTTATAAGTGGCCAGCCCTATCACTGGGGCCATGGTGAGGTCCCAGCTCCAGGGATATGTCTGAGTCCTTGCCTATGCAATGACAGCGGTCAGTGTCCATGTCCATGGCTTATATTTCCATTAGAAAACATGGGGATGCTCCTGGTCTGGGTGCCAGCAACCACCAGATGTCCAGGACTGTGCAGAACTAGTGCTGGACCTCACTGGATGCAACACTCAGGAGAACTGGCCCCATCTCTCACTGCTGACAGCAATCAGAAGTGTGGGTCCTGCGTCTCTATTGGGCAACATAGTAGAGTAGTGCTGGCCCTGGCTGAGGGGAGGAGGCATGGGTGAGTCAGCCCTGAGAACAAGAGCAAGGAGGAGCTGGCCCTGCCACTCATTGACCTTGAGGAGGTGTGGGGGTGTGGGTGATGCCCTCCCTTCCACTGCCCCACACCACCTCTGGCAGTTGGGAAATGAGAGCAGGTGAGTTAATCTTACCCCTTGCCAACTGCAGCCCCCAGGAGAGCAGGCCCCATAGTTCACCTAAGCAATATAGTGGAGCTGGCCCTGATGGCGGTGTGAGAGTGGACAAACTGGCATAACCCTCACAGACTGCAGTACTTGGAAGGATGGGCCCTGTGCTTTTACTAGGCAGCACAGTAGAGCTGGCTCTGGAGGTGTGGGTGTGGGTGAGCTGGCTCAAGGGAAAGAGAGCAGGAAGGCGACCCCTCCTCCTGCTGATGACGGCACTGGGTGGCCTAGCCAGAGCAGTGCTGGAGAACTTGCCCTAGTAGTGTGGAGAAGGGAGAACCCTTAGGCTGACCAGATCAGCTACCACCCAGGCCCAGATCCAGGGCTCTGAGACAGCTCACCCAATCACCTGTGAACAGTCAGGACATGTGAAAGGGAAATGAGAGAAGACCAGCAGTCCTACTGTTCCAAAGCTGCAGGAGCTCCGTGACACACAGCAACAACAGAATAACTAGGAGGAGTTCCTCTGAGGATCCAGTATTGATGCTGTTACAGAAGTCAGAAATTTCAAACCAGACCAATGTCCCACTGCAATGAACATTTGCAAGTGAAGATGTGTGGACAGAGGGATATATTGTGGGACACACTGTGATACACTCCAGCATCCAGGATGAGATGTTTTCCATACTTCAGTTTGGGGTATGTGTGTGTTTGTGTGTGTGTGTGTGTGTGTGTGTGTGTGTGTGTGTGTGTGTACACTCCAGATTCCAGGATGAGTTGTTTTCCATACTTCAGTTTGGGGTGTGTGTGTGTGTGTGTGTGTGTGTGTGTGTGTGTGTGTATGTGTGTGTGTGTGTGTGTGTGTTTCTGTATGTATGTATGCATGTTATTTTGGGGAGGATATTGCAAGGGCATAGGGAAGATATGAGGGGACATGGAGATGAGCAGGTCGGGGTGCATGATGTGAAACTCACAAAGAATCAATAAAAAGTTAAAAAAAATTTAAATACCTAGGAATAAACCTAGAAAAGAAAGTAAAATAATCTTACAGTGAAAACCCAGCCCTGGGGTAGGATTGAGGCAAAGACAAGCAAATTTCTAGAGCTGGCCAACTAGCCAGTTTAGCCAAGGTGGTGACCTCCACATTTGTTGAGAGACCCTGCCTCAAAATATAAGGAAAAAAGTTATTGTGGGAAGACAACTGATGTTGACTTCTGGCTACCATGTGTACTTGTGTACACATGCATGGACTCCCACATATGCACGTATACATGCACATACACCCCTTCACACACACACACACACACACACACACACACACACACACACAAACAAACAAAGGATATAGGCATAGACAAGGATTTTTCTGACTAGGTTTCTAGTAAACTAGGAAATAATTCTAGGAATTGACAGGAGACTGAATGAAATTAAGATGCTTCTGCAGTGCAAAGGAAATGGCCGTCCATAAACAGCATGGGGAAAATAATCTTTTCAAACATCAGCCGAGGATAATGTTGAGGACATATAAAGAATTGAAAACATTAAATATCAAAACCCCAAATCAATAAATGGGTGTATGGCATGAATAGACAGTTCTCTAAACAAGAAATACGGATGGCCAATAGATCCGTGAAAAAAGCATTCATCATCACTAGTCATCAGCAAACTGCAAATTCGTATTTCCTTCGAATTCCACATCATCTCGGTCAGAATTGTTCTGAACAGCGAAACAAAAACAGTTGCTGGGGAGGACACAGGGAAAGGTGAAAGCTTAGTCTCTGCTAAAGTGAATGCCAACTTATACAGCCACTCCAGAGTCGGTGTAGTTCTGAAATATCTCTGCCAATACAGCTATGGCATGAACCAGCTACACCACTCTCCTGTTCATATCTGAAGTAATCTAAATTACACATTCATGTTTAGAGCTGTGCTCACCTCACTAGTCAGGAAGTGGAACCAGCCTGGATGTCTATCAGGTAACTAGATGAAAAGACATAGTACATATACAACACACAAGAGAATTTTATGCAGCGACACAGAAAAATTTAATCATGACATTTCAGGAAAATGTATGCAACTGGAAACCACTGTATTGAGTAAAATAAGCTAGTTTCAGAAAGACAAACACATTTTCTCTTGTATGAGGAGAAAGTATGCATATGCATATGGGTATGTGCACTGCGTGTGTGTATGCGTGTTTGTGACGGGGTTAGGGGGGTTATGAAAGCAGAAAGAGGATCATGAGAGAGGAAGAAGATATCCTAAGAGAGGTGGGAAATAGAGAAGAAAATGAAATACATATAAAGAGAAAGCAGAAATGTAGACTGACTGGGGAAGAGAAGAAGCCACTTGAGGGGGAAGAGGTAGAGTACAGAGGAGTGGGTGAAGGAAATGACTGATTTTTGTTTTAATGTGTGTTGGCTGGTTGAAGACCATTTAGGCTGACTTTCATTGGCCTGTCTTGGGTGTCTTGGTCTTGTCTTATATGCATTAAGCTGCAGAGATACATCCTTCTCACAACAACAAACACAGAAAAGTGGAAGTGTGACTATGTAAGAATGTTCCTAAGCCTTTGCTTGACTTACTTGGGCTACACTCTAGATATTCATATGACCAAAGCCAGGCTCAAGGAATGGAAATGTGTCCAGCACAATGAGAATACATAATAACTATCATAAATTACAAAAGAAAACAGGTTCAGTGAAAAAAGCTAACATGAATTTGCTCTTCAGAATGAGCCTTATTAGGAGAGTCACAGGTTCATGGTCATAGACAGCCATGTGTAGAGAGCTTTATTGGGGTGCCATGCCACCTGGCAGGAACTTGACATTAACCAAGGTGAAGTTCCTCTCCTAGCCTTTGAGCGGGAACTCCTGTGTTAGCCATAATCCCCTCCACCAAGGTGAAGCCCATTGTTCTTCAAGGACCTGCAGTGTCCTGAGAAACACTAGTCACCTACAAAGCAACTGAACCAGTTCTGTGAAGAAGCTTCCAGTCTTTGGGGTAAGGGTCTCCCCCCACTACCTATATATTTGGAGTCCTCCATTAAACTTTCAGACCTTGAGTAGCAGGTGTTGTCTTGGTCTCTGTCTTTTTTTGCCGCCTTCCCATACATCCCCAGCTTCCCTTCCAGGTAACCCGTTCGATGTAACTGCGGGCAGTTATAGCCATGATGAGGGACTTAAACTAGGAGACCATCGGTTACAGCATCATACCCGTAGACAGCCATGGAGTGCTCTGAAAGCACATGTGGGAGCCTGTAGATAACCCAGTTCCCTTCAGATCCCGAGAACAAGGGAAGATTTTTAAGGAGAGGTAGAGAGTATGGAATGGGAAAGCTCTGCACCATATGACCTGGTCTGGCTTGGCCTGGCCTGCGTGCTGTAAGTTAGGAAAACACTGATAAACACAATGGTGTAATTCAAGGTTGTCCTGGATCTCAGGATCCAGGCCCAGGGGTCCAGGCATCACAGCTACAAATGAGAGGTAGACAAAAGAATTCGTTGTAAGATCCATGAGGTCACAGCCCACTCTAATCAACTGTGGGTAGCAATTATCTGAAATCTTAAAGAGAAAGGTAACTAGAGGGTCTATGATACAGTGTGTGTTTATAAAGAGAGACAAAGAGTTGAGACCAAAAGCACACATTAGCACAGCCTGATATCACAAACGTAGGTGACAGGACCCACCTTGAGTCACAATCTTTATTTTGCTTAATCTATATCCTTTTTATTTCTGAATTTAACTGTTTATCGAATTCCACATCAAGTTGCATTTAAACATTTGCAGGACACTCATCAACCTTCTTGGTTGTCCCTATCTACCACTGTCATTCCCTTTAAATCAACCGGAAGTGTTGGAAGGATGGCATTATAGTGGGCCAATGACCTCCAATTCCAAGCCTTCTCTGTGAGACTCCTTGGTTGCTTCCCAGGCGGAGCCATTGCAGCCACCATATTCAGCAAGTACACAGCACAACAAGTGCCCACCCCACAGTCCTCCAGTACCATTTTACCCAGATAGACAAGAGCTGAGAGGCCATTCCTCAGTCTTTCTCTCTACCTTCACAACCTATTTTCAAAAAAAAAAAAAAAAAAAACCCGTGATGACTGACACACCAACATAAAATCTAAACGTTCGGGATAGGATGAAGCTGAGAGGTAGGCCATTTGTATAATGTACATTGGGCTCTGGGCTCCAATCCCAGCACCAATAACAAATAAACAAACAGACACATAAATACCTCACATTCATTTCTGACAAATCTTTGTCATATGTGGTACAGCCTGCCTTCTAACTCATCTTATTTCCACTCTGCCCCTCTTCACAATCATGTCCCATGTGTAGAAAGAAGAAATTTGTTAAAACATAAGGCATGTGACATGCCTCCCTGCTCGAGCTCCTCTCATGGTGTCCTGTCAGATTAATGGCACAATTCAGATCCCTGAAAATGCCTTAGAAAACCATGTATGCCCTGGCCTAATCCCTGTGCTGTCTCTGCTCAGGCACTGCACTCTTGTCTCCCAGCATTCTTCTGCTTATTCGTTAGGCCCAGTTCCTTCCCACCGAAGGACATTTCTAACTGTTGATCCATCTACCACAAAATTTTCTGCCCCAGACCAGCAAAAGCTTACCTTTTGCATGACAACATGAATTCATATTTGTAAGACGGCAGGCAACTTCACCAAGTTATTCTCTGTACCTACACCGTAGCATGTGTGTGTGCCAGAATCCACATGTCATATAAACATGCAACCATAATAAGCAAAAATTGTTTAAAATCCTCCACCCCTTACTATTCACACTCAGCTGTTCTTATTTCTCAGGACAGCCTTGGTTAAATCAAAACAAGAAGTAACTACTCACACTCGTCCCATTACTCTCAATGTATTACCCTATCTTATTTCCTTTGTAACACATCAGCTGTATCTCTCCTTTAACTGTTTTCCTCCTTTTACTAGAAAGTAAGCACTATGACTACAAGAACCCTATCTTATTGATAATCATCTTCCTCTTAAGAGAGTACTGGTCACAAAGCAGCAGCTCAATAAATGTTTATAAAATGAGAGACACATAAATAGACACTTACATAAGATACACACATAAAATTGCTGTTGGCCACAATCGTTATCAATGATAATAGCATGGTAACTTGGTATATGGAGCCATAACATTTCTCCCAGTTAGGCCACCTCTTTTGTTTCTTAAACTAATGTAATAGAGTATAATATTTTTACTAGTGTTAGCATTTTCTTTGGTCTATTTCCACCCTTAAACTAGAAATACATTGCTACCACTACTTCTTTTCTCCCTCTGACCTATCTCATTAAGATAAAACAAGGTCAATAAATTCCAAATCTTTACATTTTGCAATTCAATGAATTTTGTGTTTTAAATTTTTATCTATCTATCTATTGATCATCTATCTACCATCTATCTATTATCACTATATGTGTAATGGTTAATGTATATATGTGAGGGCTGATGCTAACATCATGCAGAGTCAGAATTAAACCAGATTGTTTAGATCTAGTTAACATTTGGAGGATTAGAAGTTGGCTCTTGGTGCTGGAAGCAGTCCGGACAGCATAAGAGTTCTAACACTGTTCTTCACCGCTTTGGCCATTTTTAAGTTCTTTGTCTTTCTACCCAACTTTAGGATCAACTGGTCACAAAACAAAACCAAAGTAGAATTTTTGTTTGAGATTGTTTTTACTATATGGGTAAAATAAATAAAATATGAGAGCTAACATTTTAATGATTTATGAAAATGGTATAGCTTTATGTTTTTTAAGTCTTTATCTATTCTCATCCATACGTGACTTGTTTTGACCATTTGCTAAATTCATCTCTTCTTAACAGCACAGTTTTGGTACCATCAAAAATGGTGGTTTTATTTTTTCTTAATTTCTGATAATTTCTTGACCATAAATAGATATATATATAGTTTTTAAATATTAATCTTAGTATTCTATTACTTTTAATGTCCATTTATTCATATTAATAACCTTTTCAGTATTCTTCAGCATTTTTCTGAAGGTAACTATGCCAAGCATAACTTTTTTAAAAGTTTATTTCATCCTATCTGGATACATTCTATTTCTTCTTCTTATAATTCTTGCTTTGAATTACTGATCCACTTTGAATAGAACAAAAGCAAACTTCTCGCTTTGTTCCTGATCACTAGAGGGAAACACTCAGCACTTCAGCCTCGGGCATACGGTTGTTCATACACAGATGTTCTTTTCCTTTAGATTGAGGAAATTGTCGTTTATTCCTAATTTGCTGTAAGTTTTTGTCACAAATAGATGTTGAAACAAGTATTTTTTAATAGACTCTAGAATTCTCTTTCTATAACAAAGTTTTTAATTGAATCTTTGCTTTAAAATCCATGAGGATCTTATCAACTCAGAATAAAATACAAGTCTCTTATCACTGTGTATAGCTTCCACCATTTCTCAAAACCTTCTCTATGCCATCTATGCTATTTCCCAAGTACCTCCAGTGCTGTGAATGCCCCAGTGCTATGTCGAGCCTGGATGGACTCTCTGGAATCTTACCCCTCTCTCTATAAACTTGTCTGGGGTAGTCAATACTCCAGTTGTCCTTTACAACGTGACTTTGAGAGATCACTTCTCTAGTCTTCTAATGTTGATGAAGCTATCTGTCATGCAATTATTTGTTTGATTTTTTTTTTGTCTTCCTCCCCAACAGGGCATGAGCAGTGTAAGAGTAAACACAGTGTTCTGTAAAATTTTTACTTAAAAATAGGTTCTTGGCATAAATAAAAAATGTCTGAAGTTTTATCTTAAAAAGTTGTTTTAAGAAATTATTTATAGAAATCTAAAACACTGCTTTGTATTATATCCTATTTTTCAAATATATTTTTAGGAGTGACTAACATGAGAATATTTATAACCATCTATACTACATTAACAAAATTATTACCATTGTATATCTATGAATATGTTAATACTTAAGTAAATGTCAAAATCAAGTCCTACTGTCCACTGTGTCCCCCAAAATGACACCTCGCATAGAATTACAAGTCTGCTCCAATACAAACCCCTTACAGTCACACTCAGTTATCCTCTCCAGTTTACAAAGGAGAAGGAGGGGGCAATGTCAAATTCAGCTGCAGAGCTGCATGTGCAAATCTGGTCTTGAGAGCAGGCGGCTCAACTCAGAGCTGCTCTTCATTTCTGAGATCTATTTAATGATGTCTTTACAACCATGCTTTGCTTTTTCTAACCACATTCACAGAATATAGTTATGTTCAAATTTGCTTCATGCAAGACCAAGATGTCCCCCATGTTCCTTGCAGAATGAGAGATTATCATGAAGAGGAAAGAATATAGAGAAAAGCTACTTGAAGTTTTCACTGACAACTAATTGCTCAAATGCCTGGCTTTCCTGGCTTACATGGTTTTACTGGTTTCTTCAATGTGTGGTTTTATGGGGGAAACACCACAGGGATGAATTTAAATGATTCTATGTGATGTGTTGGATTTTATGTACTTACACTACAGCCCTGATGACAATGTAGCTGCAATGACACTGTATGGAACTGCATGTATGACATCCATATAGACTACTGTGGGAGAACAGAAAATTGGAGGGAATAAATATTAATTTAAAATAAACCTTCTAATTCTATACTTTTCTTTGTGGTGGTGCTGGTGTGTGTTTGTGTGTGTGTCTATGTGTCTGTGTGTATATTTCTGTGTGTGTCCGTGTCTGTGTGTCTCCTGTGTACATAAATGTGAAAACTATAGGACAACCTCGAGTGTTCTTCCTCAAGCACCATCTACTTTGCTTCATGAGACAGGGTCTCTCAGTAGCTGAGGTTGCCCAGTAGGTTAGGTTGCACAGCCGGTAAGCCACAGGGATGGGCCTTTCTCCACACCCCAAGGCACACGCCAACACCCCCGGCTTTGTTTCATGGTCCTGGCTAACAAACTCAGGTTCTCGTGCTTGTGTGTTATAAAGAAATGGCCTGAGGTGACTGCTCCCAGCCTGCTAGCTCCTCCGTGACTGAAGGATCTCTGAATCCCAGCATCCTAGGACTCTGAGAAAGCATACTTTCCCAGCAGAGAATCCTGATGTTCTGCGAAGTAAGCTGCAGGCCTGAGGAAGTGGCCTTTGTGATCATCTTCTCATGAGAAAAATCTTTTGTTTTAATTAAACTAAGCAACATTTAAAAGAGTTAGACCACAGACATATTTCTCAGTCTGCAAGGAGGTTTAGGTCACCTTAAACCTAGATAAACTACTGTTTGAGAAACAGAAGCTATTGAGAATTAGAAGCTGTGAGAAATCCTTAATCTGCTTGCCTATAAAAGATGCTGGAGAATTCGATAAAGTATGCAGTGGTTCACAGTTACTGCGTCCTGATTACTGTGATTCTACCCAGGGACCCCAATGCACTAGACGTTGACAGTGTGTCAAGCACATCACTGACTGAACTGTCATCTGTAATTTCTTCATATGTTATAGTTCACTAAAAAAGGCATTTAAAAGATGAAATTAATTACCTGCAAATGGAACAGAATTTTTTTATGTTTTTCTATTTCTGATGTTTGTGACTGTTGTTGTTTTGCAACTTGCTCTACAGCATCAGTTAATGAAGATATGTCTTCTTTGACCACAGCTAGACAATAGAAAAAGGTATTTAATAAAAATTCAATGAAAACATTTTAAGAAAGTATATTTCTTTCTATAAATTCATTACAAATTGATTTTTTTCTTTTTTCTTTTTTATATTCTTTGTTTACATTCTGAATGCTTTCCCCTTTCCAGTTCCCTCCTCACCATATGTCAGTCTCCTTATTAAGCTTCAAAGAAAATCAAGAACAAGACAATAGTAATGGCACTGCAAGGTCGCTCGCCTCAGTGTGCTACCAGTTCTCTATAGGACAGAGTGAATAGGATTGTCTTAACTTCTTAACCTAGACCTCTTGCACATATATTATAATTACAATGCTACCAAGGTAAGTGAAAAACACTTATAATTTATTATTTTTCAGTATGATTGGTCCTGACATTCAAAATCATTTGCTTTTAAAAATTACAACCCAAACTTTCTCCAAGACCTCCCATGTTCCTCTCTTGCTCTTTTTCTCAAATTTATGGCCTTTTCCTCTTAATTTTTGTTACACACACACACACACACACACACACACACACACACACACATATATATATACACATACATGCATACACATGCATCACACACACACACACATATATACATATACACATAGATGCATACACATGCATCACACACACACATATTACTAAATGTATAAGTAGGATCTTCTCAGTCTATATAATGTAACTTGCCCATATGTTTTCAAGACTGACTACTTAGTATTAGATAACGAATTGGTGCACTCTACATGGCGAAAACCTCCCCCACCCCCACATATACTATCAATATTCCTTAGTTGTGTAGTCCTACTTTTTGAGTGTTATATAAATCATACATGCCCTCTCTGTGCTTATTCCTGGTGAACTATGACTGTGTCCTTGTCCTCTCAGCTGCTACCCATCTTATCCCTGGGATCCTTCATTCCTTTCCATCACTGCTCCTGCGCACCCAGCTGTGTAACTAAGATTGCTTCCTTATCTGTTCGGCTAAGACGCCTCCTTACCTTTTGTAGGAATGACTTCATTCTTCCTTTCTGTGTCTCCTGACATTCTTTGTCTGATAATTTTTTCCCTGGATTGGTTTGCTTTCTTTTCTCCTACAAAACAATATATCTATATTGATAATGTTTCAATTTTTGTTTTTTCCTGTCACATATTCATAATTGTGACAGTCATTAAATATATTACAAGGATAATTAAGGAGTGTTTACCATTACTATCAACAATGAAATGAGATTTAGGAAGGTAAGAAAAATTATATTTACGTTTTAGCTTTGCTTTCCAGCAGTTAGGACCTTGAGGAAGTTATTTTGTTTATCTTCAGTGTCTTCAAACCCCACAGGGCCAAGGTAATAATTAAAGATATTATAACATACTCTTAAGTGTGATATATGTACACACACACACACACACACACACACACACACAAACACCTGACATATGTTGTGTAGTTATGATGGATTGGTAGTAGGAATGTCAAGTACTGTGTTGAAATAGATTTAACCAGCACATGTAAGAAACGATTCCAAGAACATCTAAAAATTTATGTCCAGTGTTATTTTGACCATGGCAGGTCCTGGTCCTAAGTAGGTTCAGAAGCCTATTTGTCTATCTTTTATTTAGGAGCAACTGATAAGATGAAGGCAGAGATTTTATTCCATCAAAAAGGAAGAGAAAGAATCACACTAACACAATAGTGGCAAGGTGACAGGAATGTTGCAGGTCTCAGGAAAAACAGCATCAGAATTTGCCTGTCATAAGAAACAATACAAGTTCTTATGATGAAATAAATGGATTCAATGTCAACAAATTCCACTGAGATTGGAAGTCATCACCTTCTATTTAACATTTGTACATGAAGAATTTTCTAGCCAGTCGACTATGTTAGCAAAAGCCCAAGATTTTTATAGATGCTGTAAATCTTATCTATACTAAAGTGATTCCAAACTTTGCATGACATAACAAAAAGAACAACAAAAACTAAAACAAAAAACCAGGAAACATTATCCTAAAACTCAACACATGCAAGGAAACATCCACAGAGAAGTTCCAGTAATCACCAAGTGTCTTTCCTAAGGATTAAATGCAACATAACACAACACAATATACACACACATACATATGTGCGCACGCACGCACGCATGCATGCATGCAGGCATGCATGCACGCAAGTGCACACACACACACACACACACACACACACACACGGACATTACATATGCTGTCTAAACTAAAACTTAAATGACTAAGAAGTATTCCATAAACAAAAACAAAGAAAACCAAAATCACTTCCTAGGTAAGGAGATTGAAACCTATGTAGAAATATCTTAGGCTAAACAGAAGGAGCCCTGAAAGTTTGGCTAGCAGGTCATCAGAATCTGGATATTTTCTTGTCTTCAAGTCACTTCCTTCAAATTTCACTTGAAACTTCCTTCCTAATGTCTTCCTGACTCTGAGTCGACTCCATATTTATATTCTGCTCTATATCCTTCCCTCATTGCACACAGAACGGCCTCATATTAATATTGGTGGATCCAATTACATTTTCTAGCTTATTTGTTAGGTTTTGTGGTCAAAGACTTTACATTTTTACCTACCTGACTTGAAGATGCATACTTTATACTTAGCCCAATGCTTTCATTCACTCCAGTGCTGAACTTTTTCCATACCTACTTGTGCTGGACACTAAGGGCTTCAGATTTTTAAGTATTATATATAATATTTATTCAGCTCTTGCTAGTGTTCTAAGTACTTTATATGAATTCATCTGGCTCTATGAGGTAGATATTTATAGAAAATCCCACTGAGGCACAAATAGATCAAGGAATGTATACAGCCAGGTAGCTATAATGATATTACTTGAACTCATTTATTTTGGTACCAAAGTTCATATTCTTTTTTTAAGGTTTATTTRTTTATTTTATTTATATGAGTACACTGTTGCTGTCTTCAGACACATCAGAAGAGGGCATTGAATCCCATTACAGATGGTTGTAAGCCACCATGTGGTTGCTGGGAATTGAACTCAGGACCACTGGAAGCTCTTAACCACTGAGCCATCTCTCCAGTCCCAAAGTTCATATTCTTAATGCTGTGTTAGAGAACTACTTTTGAAAGGGTAGAATCTTCACTTACTTATCACTTCAGAATCAAATTGAATTGTTAATCCTTTTCCCCTAGTGCTGGGGTTTGAACCCGGGAATACTGTCTTTGAGGGCATCACACACACACATCCTACAACAGAGCATCTTCTTTTCCATTCACACTACTATCACCACTTTTCTGTTCGAGGAACTATTTCAAGATAGTGGCACCAGCACCCCAATTTGCATGTTTGAATAGGAAACCCAATTTCATGCTGTAAGTTTCTGTTAGGTGAATTATCTTCCTAGTAGTTCCAATCTCCTTCCTCCAAAGCAGTGCCACTGGCACAATCTGCCTGAAGCTGGAGATTATACTTCATACCTACCCTAACTCAGTCTTTAGGAAAAGCCTTCAGGCTTTCACATCAGTTCTTACTATAAAGATGTATCCCACTGAGCTTGACACACCCCTTAAATGGATGCAAGTACATGCTCCAACTCATCCTTTTTTGCTCCCTGAAACTCAAGCTCCACTTTCAGCAGAATCTCCAAGCTTGCTTTACCTTTTCTGCTTTAAGCGAAACCTAGAAACACTGCCTCTTCATCAGGTCACTAAGTGTAGTAATGTTCTCAAAGACATTACTTTGACCTTAGTCTCAAAATACTTTCCTTCTTTATCTGGTTATACACATTGCCACAAACCTGACCAACAGGAATGCCACCACACAGTCATGCCATGATCTCCTTCACTGATCAAAGCCTTACTTTAATCCCATTATAGCCAAGATACCTGCTATCCTCTTCCTTCCTTTCATTCTTCTTGAGCCCGCTCAAGTGTCTACCATGCCACCTATAATGCACTTCTGCATGGTATCTATGCCATCCATGTTTCTACATTCAAAGGCCCAGTTCAATCTTCCTTTCATTTGACATATTGACACATTTGATCATGACTTCCTCCTCTAAAACACAATACCTTGCCTCTTTTGCTGATTCTTTTCATCTCTCTCACTCCTTATAGAGTACCCTAGCACTCATCTTAACTTACCTCTTTTCTTTTCCTCCTAATACAGTATGCCCTCCAGTTCAATGCTCTAAGATCATCTAGTATAAGGCTGCAAATTCCTAAAATCTACATCTCTACCCTGAACATCCTATAAACTCAGATCAGATTCCCTACTTTATATCTCCATTTGAATTTTGAATAGGCATTTCTATTTTTAAGCTCCTCATCTCTTTGTCCCCTCCAGCATTCCATATCTCAATAAATTACAAGTTCATTATTGTTTAGGACACAAATACTAGGTAATTATCTCAGAAGTCTCCAGAAAGATGGAGATCTTGGGGCAATTTAACTGGATTTGGAAAGATAAAGCAGAGTTCAGAGTTGGAGTTCATTGCCCCTTTGGGAAATCCTTAAAGATAACCACAAGTAGACTATCCAAGGCCAGAGCTTTGTCTCACCCAAGGGACAAACTAGAATCTTGATTATTTTTTCTTCCTTTAGATGATACAGTTGTTTTTTTTTAAACTTATTGGTTGGGGATGAAGAGATGACTCAGTGGTTAAAAGGACTGGCTGCTCTTCCAGAGAAGAGGTACTGAGTTCAATTCCTAGCAACCACATGGTGGCTCACAGCCATCTGTAATGGGATCCAATGCCATCTTCTGATGTGTCTGAAGACAGATACAGTGTACTCATATAAATATAATAAATAAATAGACAAACCTTTTAAAACAACAACAATAAAACCTTACTGGTCACCTTTAAGTTATATTGGAATCCAATTTTCCCTTAACTGTATTAATAGGGAATCTTTCCTAACAGCTCTCCTAAAACATGGCCTTATTCTTTCATTTGTTTTCTTGTTCTTGTCTCCTCATATTCTCTCTCTCTCTCTCTCTCTCTCTCTCTCTCTCTCTCTCTCTCTCTCTCNTCTCTCTCTCTCTTTCTCTCTCTCTCTCTCTCTCTCTCTCTCTCTCTCTCTCTCTCTCTCTGTGTATGTGTGTGTTTACATGTGTGTCTGTGTGTGTGTGTCCGTGTGCACATGTGCAGAGGCAGATGTAGGTAGACCTTGAGTGAATGTCTTTCCCAATAACTTTCTACATCTTTTTTTGGTTTGGAAATAAACTTTCCCACTGAACCTAATTCACTGGTTAGCCTAGACTGGCTTGCCAACATGTTCCAAGGACCTTCCTGTCTCTACCTTCCTAGTGTCATATTACAGGCGTGTACTATTCTGCCTGGCTTTCCCATGTGGGCTTTGGGGGAACTGACTTAGGTCTTTATGTATGCAAACACTTCACTGACTGAGCCATATCTCCAACTCTGTTGTTCATTATAGCATTGATCACTACTGGCATCTTTTGTACATGTTTTTATAGTCTTCAGCCAATGCAAACTTTGAAAACATAGAGACTGAGAAATGCCTGGCACATTATGTATGTGCAGACCCATAAGCAATCAATCTGTCTGTCTCTACTTCATCTTATTCTGACATAATAATGTTTCTTTGGGGGGGGTTGGTTTTTTTTTTTTTGCTTTGTTTTGGATTTTGGTTTTTGGTTTTTGTGAGACAGGGTTTCTCTGTGTAGCCCTGACTGTCCTGGAACTCACTCTTAGACCAGGCTGGCCTCAAACTCAGAAATCCGGCTGCCTCTGCCTCCCAAGTGCTGGGATTAAAGGCGTGCGCCATCACTGCTCAACTCATAATAATGTTTCTTGAGATAGTTCTGATCACGTCCATATTACAGTCAACCTTTCAATTCAACTCTAATTTAGATGCCATCTTCTTTAAAAAGAAGGCATATCTAGGCAGACATGACTCTCTCATTTAGTATATTGTTTCTCTATGTACTCTGATAGATAACATTTTAAAGTCTACAGTGAGATGGAGCTCACTTTAAATCTAGGTAGTACCTACATTTCACTAACTTATTAGGTAAAGCATTCAGCAAGTTCCTGACTATTCAAAAACAACCTTTTGTTCTTGCACTTTTCATCATTTTCCTCTATTTCCCCTTAGTCGATACTCTATGGAGGTAACTAGCATTCTACTCTTTTTGTACTCCCTCAAATATTTGGTGACATATAAAGAAGGCAGAAAACTAGATTCATATGATAAGAAAATAACTGGTATTTTTTATCTTTATTTCCAAATCAACATCAGTTGAAGAACTCTTACATAACATTTCATAACCAACTATTCTTTTAAAAAAATGAAAAAGATTGAGTTGGATTTTTTGTTGTTGTTTTCTTTGTTGTTTTTCTCCTATATCTTTATGGTGGAACATAAAAAAAGAAAAAAAGAAAAGCAAACAATGTGCTGCCATCTACTGATATTTCATTAGAATTACATAAATCTATACCAAGAATCATAGCAAGCTAGATTCCAACCAAAAGAAATTCATAAATCATACTCATTAAAAAATTTATTATAGTGGGAGCTGGAAAGATGAATAAACACTTAACCTAGACTGATCATAAGATGTAAGGACAGATTTCAATGTCCTTCCTGCCTTCCATTTTGAACTCTCCAGTCTCACAATCAGTCCTATAGCTTGTAGAGGTTACTCTTCCCACACTAACTTCACTCCCTGGGGAGTCCACCTCTTGGTGGGAACCAACTCAGCTCTCCCCTGCCCCAGCCTTCCCTTCTAGCTCATCTCCATTCCTTTGTGTCAGCAGGCAATACCCAGAAATACTTTCTACCTTGGACCAAATACTTTTTCACTTTTGATTTTTAAGTTGGGTAGATGTGAGGCCCCTGGTAGGGAATGCTTCCACAAGTTGGTTGGTGACAGAAAAGAATGGGGACAGGCTAGGGAAGACCACACAGGCTTGGACTCAGGAAGGTGATTTTTCACTACACCTCTGGTCCTCATCACTCTGTCCACCAGCAATGGGCTTTCAGGAGCTCCTCTTCCCATCTCAACATCATTCACTGAAGACCACAGCTGTTGGTACAGACTCATGATCCCTCTAGATCTTTCATCCCTGGCTCTTCAAACTTAATCTTCCTCTTACTACAGTCTACTTGCAGAAGTCCCACCTCTTACCACAATCCACCCCCTGGGGACTCCACCTCTTGGTGTGAACCAGATCCCCCTAACTCTTCCCCAACAAAAATGTTAATCACAATCAACAGAGAAAGAAAAACATTCCAAGATAAAACAAAATTTAAGCAACTTCTACCAACCCAGCATACAAAAGGCACTAGAAGGAAGCCTTCAGTCCAAAGATGTTAATTACACCTAAAAACCACAAAAAATTAATATCAAAACACTAAGAGAGGAGAAAACCCCCACATCATAACAAAACAAACACAGATTATTGATAAATTAATATTAATAGTATACATTCTTCAATAAAAAGTCACAGACTAACTGATTGGATTAGAAAACAGGATCTTTCTATTGTATTTAAGAAATGTTTAGCCATCAATGACAGATATTTCCTTAGGATAAAAGGATGGAATAAGGAATCCCACACAAATGGACCAAAAAAAAGCAGGTATAGCCTTTTAATATCTGACAAAATAAACTTCAAACCGAAACTGATCAGGAGGGGGAAGGATACTTTATACTCCTCAAAGGAAAAATATATAACTCACTGCTGAATAGAAATGAAGAAGGAAATTAAAAGCACTTTAGAATTGAACGCTAATGAAAATACTACACATTCAAACCTACGGAACACAATGAAGGCAGATCTAAGAGACAAGTTCATAGTCCTTAATGCTTACATAAAAAAAGTTGAAGAGATTGATATTAGTAGCTTACCAGCACACCTGAAAGCTCTAGAATACTAAGAGGAGACAACACCTTGAAAAGAATAGATAGATAGCAAGGAATAACCAAACTCAGGGTTGAAATCAGCGAAATAGAAACAAATAACCACAACAAAATCACAATCACTAAAACAAAAAAGTTAGCTCTTTGAGAAAATATGTAAAATTGGAAAACCCTTAACCAAATTAACTGAAAGACACAGACCAAAGATCCAAACTAGAGATGAAAGAGGAGACATTCCAACAGACATTTAAGAAGTCCCGAGAATCCTAAAGATATACTAAAAATAAAAATCTGTATTCTACCAAACCAGAAAAACTAAAAAAAAAAATACTAGATGAATTTCTTGATATACAGCAACCACCAAAGTTAAATCATGAAGTATTTTAAACAGATCCATATCCCCTATTGAAGTAGAAGCAGTAATTAAAAGCCTCTCAAGCAAAAACAAAACAAAACAAAACAAAACAAAACACCAAACCACACTAAAAAAAGACAAAGAAAGAAAGGCTATAAAGATGGATTCAGCTCAGAATTCTACCAGTACTTCAAAGAATTACCACTAGTTGTTCTCAGAGTATTTCACAAAATAAAAATTGAAGGAACTTTTCCTAATTCTTTTTATAAGGCCACTATTACCCTGATAAC
>BDUI01000771.1:125681-169139 GCA_002335545.1 Apodemus speciosus
GGAGGAGGAGGAAGAGGAAGAGGAGAAGGAGGAGGAGGAAGAGGAGAAGGAGGAGGAGGAGAAGAAGAAGAGAAGGAGGAGGAGGAGGAGGACGAGGAGGAGGAGGAGGAAAAAGAGAAAATTACAAAATACCAAAAACAATCTACGGATTGACCAAAATTCCCATCTAAATTCCAACACAATTCTTCACATCAACTGAAAAAAAATTACCTACATATGGAGACACAAAAACCCAGGATAGCTAAGAACAGTCCTGAATAATATATGGACTGTTGAATGTATCACCATATCAGATTTTAAGTTGTACCAAAACTCTATAGCCATAAAAACAGCAGACAAAAACATGTGTCCATGTTGATCAATGGAATAGAGTTGAAGACCCAAACATAAGTACATACATCTATGGACACCCAAGTTTTTACAAAGAACCCAAAAATATAAACTGGAGAAAGACAGCATCTTCAACAAATGGTGTTGATCAAACTTGATGTAGAATAGTTCTAATAGACCCATATTTATCACCTGCACAAAACTCAACTCCAAATTGATCAAGGACCTCAACATAAGACGAGATACCTTGAATATCTGAGAAGAGAAAGTGGGCAGTAGGTTTGAACTCATTAGCACAGGAAAGACTTTCTGAACGGAACTGACAGTACCGGCAGGTAGTTAGAACAACAATTATTGAATGGAACCTCATGAAGCCGAGAAGCTTCTCTATGCCAAAGGACACCATCATTCTGGCAAAGCGGCAGGCCATGTAATGGAAACAGATTTTTATCAGCCATATATCTGATAGTGGGATAACATCTAAAATATGTAAAGAAATAAAAAACTGAGCATTAAGAAACAGATGACCCAATTAAAAATGAGGTTCAGAACTAATCAGAAACTTCTCAAATGATAAAAGAGCTAAGAAACACTTAAACAAATGTGCAATATCCTTAGCCGTCAGGAAAATGTAAATTAAAGCTACTTTGTGATTTCATCTTATATAAGTCAGAATGACCAAGATCAATAAAGCAAAGGACAACTCACGCTGGGAGCATGTGGGGACAGGGGACACTTATTCCTGTCTGTGGGAGTGTAAACTCCCACAGCCACTATAGAAATCAGCGTGACTGTCTCAGAAAGCTGGAAATTCTGCTTCAATATCCACTACAGCGCCCTGGGGCATATGCCCAAAGGACTCTACATCCTACTACACAAGTGCTTGCTCATCCATGCTCACTGCTGCTCTAGTCATAGCAGCCAGAGATTGCAAACAGCCTAGAAGCCCATCAAATAATGAATAGATAATGAAATGTGGGACATTTACACAATGGGATGTTAGTAAGTTACTTAAAAACCAGAAAAACAAAACAAAATTAAGAAAATTTCAGGTAAATGGATGGAGCTAAATAAAGACGAAACCAAAWCAAAAACAAAACAAAACTTCATGACTAGGGTAACTTGCCACACCCCAAATATTGATTGTATGTTCTCTCTTATTAGTTTTAGCTTTTAAGCTTTCAATATGTGTGCTACAATTAATATAACCACAGAGGTTAATTACTAAGTCAAGGGACTGGGAGCAAGGTTATCCCAAGGAAGGAGAAACAGAATTTACTGTTAAGGATAGCTGTGAAGGGGAGACTGGAGTGGGAGGATTAAACAGAGAGAGGTTGGAAGAGATGGTACCTGTTGGAATGAGGGGAGGAACAGCTAGCACTAAAGGCCACTTGAAGGTCAATCTTGAAACATGTTGCTGGAGAAACTTACTATTTTAGGAATGTATGTATTATATAATACATATACATTTTATATATGTACATATAATGTAATATGTATATGCTTTATATACATATATGAAAAAACTTAAATGGAGTCTTCAAATAATGAGGAAGAGAATGTCCCAACCAGGCGTTTTATGTTACCGAGTGAAACTTCTAGTGCCATCAATTAGTTGAGTCACTGGCCAAAGGAACCCCAAACATCTCAGGCTATTGCCTATACCATTGATTGGTCTCCACAAGCTGATGGGAAGACCCTATTGGTGCCATCAACACTTTTGAGCTCAGCAAACAGAGAAAGCCAAGCAGGTGCCTAATTAAAGGCTTTACCCCTACTGACTAGCACTAGTTCCTGGTATAGAAGGTAATTCGCATCCTATCAGAGGAGAAAGGCAATCACAACCCAGTTATGAAATATGCAACCTACAACGGTGACCTGCCTATGCTGTTACAAGAGTGACAGAAATGTGGCAGGAACTAATCACTTTGTGAGATGGCATTTATGCCTGACACAGCTAGGGTGGCCAAGAACCTGAGATTGGATAGGCCAAGGATCTAGGAGAAAAACCAAATACTACTGTTCACCCAAAGGAACATAGCAATAAAATGACTTCTAAAAATCTTCTGACATACCTATAGATCTGTACTTAACTATTACCAAAGAAGCTGGTTCTCAAAGTAAATGGGATCTAACAGAGACCCACAACTAGACAATGTACATAGTAAGAAATATTGGAGTACTCACTCCCAAATGGGATGTCTTGATCAAACTCTTCTCTCAGTGCTCAGGGGCCTGTGTGGAAAAGAGGCAGAGACTGTGAGAGCCAGGGGGAACGAATGACACCTAAGAAGCAATGCCTTTCAGACTCAACAGGAGTGACGCACAGGTGAACTCACAAAGACTCTGGCAGCATGCAGAGGCCTGTGTGACTTCGAGCCGGCTAGGGGCTCAGCTCTGTGAAGGGAAAGTTGACATGGGATTCTATGTCTCACCAAGAACTATCTCAGATTGGTACCTGCTTGCAAAGGAAAAGTCAGTCTTCTATGGAGTCTCACTGGGCGTTTCAACCACACTTCAGGACAGGTCCATGACCAGCAGGAGATGCCAACATAAAACAAGCTCAGTGTTTCTTTGGTCTCATACAGCTTTGTTTGGGCCTTTTTCCCCTTACTGGTCTTTGGTTTTCAATTTTGAGTTTTTGTGAGTGTGTGTGTGTGTGTGTGTGTGTGTGTGTGTGTGTGTGCTTGTTTTTAAAGAGAGGGATATGGAATTGGAGTTGGGTAGGAAGGGAAAATATGGGAGAAGTTAGGAAAGGGGAAAAGTTTGATCAGACTATATCTGATAAATACAGTTATATATTTTCATATATAAATATATGAAAATATTTTTTCAATAAGAAATGATAGAACAAAAACTTCCAAATGATACAAGGTCGTGGCAACACTTCATTTACTATTTAGTCTCTATAATTGATGGAGATCAAATTTTTGTTCAGTTTGTGAGGTTTGTGGTCATTTGTTTTGGCAGCCCCAGCAAATTTAACAGGGGCTGTTAATATGGAACTTTGTACAGGTTACATGGCCTATTCGGTAAAGACACAAAACTTCATTCAAATGGCTTAAAAATAACTGTTTAGGCTAGTGAGGTGGCTCAGTGGATAAAGATGCTTGAAGCTAACCCTGATAGCCTGAATTCAGTCCCTGAGATTCACACAGTGGAGATGAGAACTGACTCAAGAAAGATGTCATCTGACCACCACGTGCATGAGCGCTCTCTCTCTCTCTCTCTCTCTCTCTCTCTCTCTCTCTCTCTCTCTCTCTCTCTCTCTCTGTGTGTGTGTGTGTGTGTGTGTGATACACACATTACACAAGTATTCACAAAATAAAGATAATACAGATTTTTAAAAATTGATCTGTTTTCAAAATTTCTCATAAGATTTACAATATAGTATAATATATAGCAATTTCCCAGAGATTTTTCTCAATAATAAAGTCCCCTAAATACTGTCTCTAAGACACTCCATCAAATTAAACTACAGAGGTAGAGTATACGCTCTTAGCCTACCTGCCCTTGGCGTCTAACCACCTCACCTTTCCCGCTCCCTCTGCTGGCCCTAGGTGGTTCATTCCCACAACATGCCTAGTGAACATGGCTAGGAAGCCACCCTCGGGGGTGTTGTCCTGGTTTGGTCCTACCAGTTGAACGACACAACCATGTCATAAATTATGTTTGTAATCAAACCTGTTCATGCCAGCTCTACTTGCTACTATGCTCTTACAACCTAATTAAATATGATGCAAACTAATTATACGGTATAGAAATATAGTTTTTTTTGCTTCTCTGTAGTCTGTTTAATTATCTACAGACATAGTAAAGGGCATGAGATAACTGTAAAAGATTCCAAAGAGTAAGTTTGTATTCTCATGGCTTCAAAGGTGCCTTTAAACTATTTTCGTCTTGAAGAAACAGAATATTGGGGAATCTTTTATGTTTAGAGATAGGTGTGTGCTTTACGCAAGAGATGCAGTGGAGGAAAATAAGTTGATCATATACAAAAAGGCTCTGGACTTTCTCAGTTAATTGACACATGAGCATCTGCTAGATTAAAATAAGTTTATAATACTATGCTACACTTGTTGACAATTTTCTTGCTTAGCTTTGTCTTCTTTTTTTTTTCCTTTCGATATGTTTTGGGTCAGGGTTGGTGTTAGGAATAGTGTTAGGGTTAGGGTTAAGGGCTAGGGGTTGTGTTAGGGTTAGTGTTAGCACTAGGACTAGGGTTAGGGTAGGGCTAGAGTGAGGGTTAGCGTTAGTGTTAGGGCTACAGATAGGGTTAGGTTTAGGTTTAGGGATATGGTTAAGGCTAGGGTTAGAGCTAGGTTTCGTGTTAGGACTAGGTTTTTTGTTAGGGTTAGGATTAGGGTAGGGTTACCTAGGCCTAGCCCTAGCCCTAGCCCTAGCCCTAGCCCTAGCCCTAGCCCTAGCCCTAGCCCTAGCCCTAGCCCTAGCCCTAACCCTAACCCTAGATCTAAGCCTAAATATAACCATAACCCCATCCCTAACCCTAAACATAGCCCTAGTTCTAACCCTAGCCCTAGCATTAACCCTAACCCTAACTCGAAACATAGCCTTAGCCCTAACCCTAATTCTAACCCTAAACATATCCTTAGCCATAACTCTTATCCAACCCTAACCCTAACACTAACCCTAACCATAACCATAACCCTAGCCCTGACCATAGCCCTAGGCCTAATTCTAACCCTAACCCTAGCCCTAGCCCTTGTCCTATCCCTAACACTAAACCTAGCCCTGAGTGTAACCCTAACGCTAATCCCAACACTAACTCTAAACCTAGCCCTAGCCCTGCCTTAAACCTAACGCTTTGTCTTCTTTTTAAAAAGCTTTACATATGCCAAACCTCCATAACCTATAAGAACTTTCATTCCTATAAAGCGTATGATTCAGTGTTTAGCCAGCCTTCTCAGTGTACTGTTTGGCTATAAGTTCAGACTGTGTCTATGAGGGCTTCTTGTACATGAAAGTATCAAGGAAGCTCTTCTGCCTCACCAGGCCTCCAGGAATGTTACGTTTAAGCTTGAAGAGTATTGAGCAACTGAGAGCAATTCAGCTCACAAAAGAAGTGTGTTCAAAGTACAACAAACAGCAAATGTAAAGAATGCAATAATGGCCTATGAAAGAACAGCCTTTACTTGCATAGCTTGAGAAAAAGGCAGTTTGTTTGGTTTTTCCAGAACGAATTATGCATCTGAATCATCTGCGAGATGAAAATAAAAAAGCAGAACAAAACAAGCCCAGGCCTGAGTCCTACAGACACTGAGTCAATCTGCGGCCTCGGGTGCAGGCTACTTTACTATTTACTATTTACTTTACTATTAACCTACTTTACTATTAAGTTCTAAACTGTTCCCATGTGCAACCAGGATTGAGAGGCTCTGGAGGAGCTCGAGAAAGGGGAGAGAGTGCTAAGAACTGCGGCCTGACAGACCAGAGGCTGAAGGAAATGGTATGTAAATACATTATAACAACTTCCCTAACAACTTAGCTATTTTGAAAGTTTTGTTTGTTACTGCCGGTACGTTGCATGAAAGAACCCAAGCTCTCACCCTTGTGCATGAAAACAAAAACAAAAAAAAATGTTTTAATCCTGCTTTGTAAGTTAAAAATAATAATAAATTCCGTTTTCCTTAACAGAAAGCAAGTTCATGCCAAGGCACGCATGTATGTCTGTGTCATCTATCCCTCAGGATTCCTGGAAGTGTCCAGTGAACATACAATGTGTGTCCTCTGAAAGGGATCACATATTCTGGAGTAGGTTCTATGTGGGATGGTTACCTTGGCCTCAAGCCAAGGTGAGGTTGGTGCATACTTACAAGATTCTTCCAAACTCCCAGATCCCCTAGAGCCTTCTCCTTCAGGAAAAACTTCAGCACTTGGAGTAAGACCAAGGAAAACAAAGGGCCCTCTCCTTCCTCCATAGCCAGCCTACAGAAAATAAGCTCTCTCTTATCTCCTCATTTATTTTGAAGAGTGGGTATTTTTCCATTTACAACAGTACTTGATTTTCATATTGTAGTTTTTAAATAAATAACATTAAACCCCTGAGGGATAAAGGATGCTTAATTTTTTATCTTATTGCTACTGCATTCCGTCCTGGGAGGGGGCACCTTTTTTTTTGAGGCGTTTCAGAGAAATCTGTTGCCAGCACAGGTGAACGGCCCCTCAAGGGTGTTGGTCCCAAAGGAAAGCACAGAATGAACAGAAAGGGGGAAAGTTGAAAGCTAACAAACCAGAAACTTAAAAACGAAACAAAAGAGTGAAAAAAAAGCCACTCCCCCACAAAAGTCCCCAGGGTGCCCTTACTTGAGCCCTGACTGGAGGCGCTAAGTGACAGGCTGACCACACCGCTGGGTCAGCAGATCCTTCTCCAGTCACCGAGGCCCGCGGGGAGGGGGGACGCTTCTCTCCTTCCGGGCGCCTCACGGGACGCGCTCGCCCGCGGCCCTCCGCGCCCCGGCCTCCGCGCCCCGGCCTCCGCGCCCCGGCCTCCGCGCCCCGGCCTCCGCGCCCCGGCCTCTCCGGCCACCGCGGGCGCTGACCCGGAACTGCTGAGCCTCGCGGGAATCCCCCCACAAGGGGCTCGGCCTGGCGTCTCCCGGGCGCCGCCCCGCGGCCGTGGCGGGAACAGCCGCGCCCGGGTGCACGCCCGCGGGAACTGAGGCCGCCCGGAGGCCTGGGACGCGGGGAGGCAGACGGGCGGGCGGACGACTTCGGGCGAGTCCGGGGTTCCGTTCGCGAAGCCCGCAGCTCACACCCCAGCTCGCGGCCGCCGAGCAGAGCGCGGGAAGCGGCCCCGCGGTGAGTCCCGGGCGGAGCGGAGGACCGCGCGGTGACGGGACGGACGGACGCTGTGCGTCCAGGCTCCTCCGAGGGCGCCCGCACAGCTGGCGGAAAGAATGAATGAATGGAGGCGCCCGTGCCCTGCGGGGCGGAGGTCGGGGTGGGCCTCAGGGGTGAAGGGTCAGCAGTGGTAGGGGGGTCAGAATTGGGGGGCACAGGGTCGGCCGAGGGGCGCTCCAGCCGGGACTGGGAGGACAGAGCATCTGCAAGTGGTCAGAAATCGCCCCCCCCCCCATCCAAATTGCAGTGTCTTTTGGGATTATCCCAAGTGTGGAGGACTGTGTAGATCTGGGGGGAAGCCCAGCCTATGGGTCAGCTTTTATCTTTAGAAAATGAGAATTGATTGATTGATTGATTGATTGATTGGTTGGTGGCTTTTGGGAGGCAGAGGCAGGCGGGTATCTGAGTTCGAAGACAGCCTGGTCTACAGAGTTCTCTGTTAGACCGAAGAAACCCTGCCTTGAACCCCTGCCCCAACCGCAATCCCCAAATAAGATTTGCTGATACTGCTCAACTTAATATCCTAAAGGTGAGACCTCAAGTATTTCATATGAGATGTGATCCAATCTTATAGACATGATGAGGATAATGATATAGCAGATAGATCGACAACCTATAATTAAAAAGACTTCATCTTAGACAACAAGTAATTTTGTACTTAAAATCTACTATAAAGAAAACAAAGTATAATCTCTATTCTACAAAAATGTACCCAGCTTTTCACAGAGTAAAAGATGGCGCTGCTCTTAATTGTCACGATAAATGGTGCACTGGCTTTTCTGCTCTGCATACTACATTTATTTTGTATTGATACTATTTATTTATTTATTTATTTTGGTCCACCACAAATTCCAGTTGTACCTAAGAGAAGGTCGAATTTATTGTTATTTGTCATCACTTTTCTTTACAGCTGATATGGCATAAAAGTCTTTGGGGGGAAAAAGTGCCTGATTGAAGAATGGCAGAAGCAGTCTTGATTGATCTCTCTGGTTTACAATCGAATGCTCAGAAAAACTGTCATCAGACGTTACTGGAGACACTGGATGGTATTCACGACCGCCACGCTCCCAAGGCCAAGTTCCTTTGTGTAATATGTTGCAGTGATTCCACCAAGGAAGAGGATGGGCAGTGTGGGCTCTGTGAACTGGAAGCAGGAAACGGCTTTTCACATCTCGTGGGAAAATTTGAGACTGTTAGCAATCCCAGCCTGGCTGCCTCTTTGTATACAATTAAACAAAAAATTGATGAAGAAAATCTGAGCCGCATTAAGGTGATTGTGCCCGAGCACAGGAAACTGGTAATAAAGGCTTATGTTGACCAGCTCTTCACCAAGGTGTATGAGTTTGAGTTTGAGGATTTACAGGTAGCCTGGAGGGACAGCCTTTTCAAACCATCCAATGAAACAAACGTGATCACAGCTCATGAGCTAGAAGACATCCAGAGTGAAATAGAAACATACTTGAGAAGCCTGCCAGCGCTGAGAGGGGACCTAACTATTGTCACATCTCCTTTAATCCCAGGTACCTTCCTCCATGTCCCTTTGTATTACAGAGAAAATCCAGACTTTCTTCAGAAGTTCCTCACTTCCCCTTTTTTTCTCTCTCTATTGATTCTTGTAACTGCTCATCTTTTGCAACATGGGGGTTTTATGACATGTGGGTCAGTGGCATCAGAGCCGTCCCTGAAAAACAAATTTGCACTATGCAAATTCAGCTTTAAGGCAAATCTCCCAAGGCTGCTAAATATTTCTTTTTCTGACCTGGAAAATCTTTCATGTAGAAATGCTGAAACCCCAACCCTTTGGGTATTTTAACAGAAGAGTAAAATTTCAAATAATCCTCCTTGGATAAGTAGTATTAATTGTGAACTATATGTTACTTATACCAGATGAAATGAAAGTACCCTGGGAAAAGCAGCAGTCCTGTGGGGAGGAAAAGCACACGGTAGTGTGTGACATCACGTGGAGGTACAAAGGGCAGCAGAGTTAGAAACCAGGTCAGTTATTGCAGGCTGGAGTGACCGGCCAGGGATGGCCTGATGGAGGCGCTGTCTTCCGGATGCTGCTTTGTCTTTTGTAGAACATCTTTTGACTCTTTCCCACTTATCTTCAACAGACATCTTTCTGCATGGCTTTACTACACGGACAGGTGGCATATCTTACATACCCACTCTCAGCTCACTCAATCTCTTCAGTAGTTCCAAACGGAGAGATCCCAAAGCAGTTGTTCAAGAAAATGTTCGTAGGTTGGCAAATGCTGCAGGATTTAATGCAGAGAAATTTTACCGAATAAAGGTAAATTTTTGTTATCTATTTTGGTCTTCTAAAATGCTGGCATTTTTTTCTCTCAGTATATTTCTATAACCCTTAAGCTCTTTATCTTTTGCTTCTGGTGCTTTGTGTAACCTTTACAGTGATGCTGAAATTATTTTTCTCTACTTGATATGTGTGTGCTCACATACAGGTGTGTATGTATTTCATCTAGACCTCCTCAATTCTAGAAGTATAGTTAACGTTTGAGAGAGTATAAAACCACCGCAACCCTTTCAATATAGAAGGAAGGTCCCTGAGTGTTCAGGAAAAAGTTTGGGCCCTAACTTTTTAAGTGAAAAGCAGGGAGGACTAGAGCCCGAGTGAGGAGAAACATCTGTTAAATAAGAATTCTAGACAGAACAGAGTCTAATAAAAGAGGAAAACCCACTCATTTGGTACTTTCACATTTCTGAGAAGAAAGTGAAACTTGTCTTTTGGGAGAAGTACTCAGAGTGAAGATTTGCTTATCTCCGATGGGGGATGGTCAAGACTTCTGAGTTTACTTCCCTAGGAACCACATCTGCAGAGAGTTATATTCGGCATTTTATCACTTGTGGAAGCAGATGATCATACCCAGATTACCTAATTTTGTGACCAGTTCTTGTTGAAAAGCTCGCATGTAGGATGTTCCATTTTAAAAACATTTTGTCCTGCTTTTGTGTTAGACTGATCACGCCAACGGAGTATGGGTTATGGGGAAGGAGGAGCCTGACACTTACGATGGGATCATCACAGATCAGAGAGGAGTCACGATCACAGCTCTCGGTGCCGACTGTATACCCATAGTCTTTGCAGATCCTGTGAGAAAAGCATGTGGGGTTGCTCACTCTGGTAGGTCTGCTTCATCAGTTAAGATTTTCTGAATTTGCAATACAGGCTGACTTATTACTGTTTTTCTCATGGGCATAGATGTAAATTGCATTGCTTTGTGGTAGGATGAGGCCTGCAAAACCTTACCACAGAAACAGATATAAGGAGTATATAACTCAAATTAGATGAATCAGATTAGAATCCCCTAAGTAGGTGGTATCTTGTGATATTCAGCAGTCTGTAACTAAGAAGCATAAGAAAAGTTGATGTTAATCAACATCATTAATAATTTAAGAAATGTAAGTCAAAACCACCATGTCATCATTCATCCATTAGGGTGGTCTCTACTTACGACAAAACCTTTCAGGAGGTGATTGAACAAAGTGGACAATCACTATAGAAAGGCATTCTGGGTACTGTGACACTTCAGTCTCAGCTCTTAGAGGGCAGAGGCAACTAGATCTCTGAGTTTAAGGCCAGCCTGATCTACAGAGTGGATTCTGGCTACATAGTGAGACCCTGCCTCAACTAAGAAAAAAAATGTTGATTCCTTAAAAAGTTCAAAATAGAATAGTTGTTCTGATTCTGGGTCTGTAGAATTCATGTCTACACATGCAGCACCCTGATTCATAATGTCTGCAAAGTAGAAACAGCTYGAATGCCCAGTGACAAATGAGTAAGTAGCAAAATGTGATGTGATATGATATATATGATACAATGTTTTATATTAAAAGAACAATAGATTCTGACACACACTGCAGCATAGTTGAACCATCTAGTTTTCATGCTTGGTGCAATAAGGCAGTCGTAGAAAGACAAATTCAATCTGATAACCCTCACATAATCAAATTCATAAACAATAACAAAACACTTATAGGAAGGGAGAAATGATTTTGTGAATATAGTTTCAAATTTTTAGATGAAAGAATTCTAGAAATTGAACACTGCTGATGTTGATATCGAGTTGTGCACTTTCAGTGGTTTAAGTATTACACTTCATGTCTTTCATTCAGTAGGAAAGAGGGAAAAGACTGAGAGGACATTATTCCTTTAGACACTAAGCATCAATACCACTTTTCAAAGAAACTCCCAATAGCTGCCCATTCTGTAAGGTGCTCTGTATAGTCCGTCTAATGTTAAAGCCGTACTGTAATGGAGTCATTATTTTTGTGGCTGATCTATTACACCTGGACTTTGACTACATAATCCACAGCTGTTAATTTTTCACTGAGACATAACAGCAGTTGAAGTTGTACATTTTTAACTTCCCTTGTCTTTTTTCCCATTTACCAGGCTGGAAAGGTACTTTGTTGGGTGTAGCTATGGCCACTGTGAATGCTATGGTAACAGAATATGGCTGTAATTTGGAAGACATTATTGTCGTTCTGGGACCTGCAGTGGGATCTTGCTGCTTTACTCTTCCCAAAGAATCAGCAACCTCATTTCACAATCTTCATCCTTCATGTGTGAGACAGTTTGATTCACCAAGTCCCTATGTTGACATCCGAAAAGCCACCAGGTGTGTGTGTTTGATTTCAATATGGTGCTGAAAGCTTGCTTATTGCTTATTGTTTCTGAGGTGAAAATGACTGTAGGGAACAGTAAGCAACTCCCCACACAATTCGGGCAGCAAATATTTAAGGGGCTGACATGCATGCGTGGAAAAACCCATTTTAAATAAGGCATCTATTCTCATGTTTGTATCACAGACAGTTTCATGACTGTTACAGTGTATTGATTTTGAGGTAAATTCCAAGTTGATCTCTTCAGAAAACACATAAACTTTGTACAGAATAGCTGATATACACTTTACTTCACAGCTGTGGCTTAAGTCAGCTCTCCTAAGTAATAGAAACTATATGAAAGGTGATAGTTTGAAAGTATTCTTATTGTCTAATTAACCGGAAAACACTTCTTGTAAAATATTAGGAAGTATAAGTATAGAACTACTTGTGTTTGTGGTCCTGTGCTTTCTGGATTTATGAATTTGCTCTTTAGTCTCTGTTGAAAATTGTCATTTCGATAAAAGGAAACAGGTGAATAGAATTATGTCTCTATTCTAGTCAGCAGAGCCATAACCAGACCCTGCCTCATTTAACACGAGTAGAAAGAATCCAGTAAATTGGTATTGGTTCTTAAATGTGACTTGTGAAATAAGTATAACCTAATTTTTATTCCTACTTATATCAGAATATTTATTAAGAAACTGTTATCTGAAAACCTGGTAAATAGGAGAAAAAAAGATAGAAAGATTAGATGATTAAAAAGTATATTATGTCCGAACCAAAAGAGTTTCCTACACAAATGCTCTGTCACTTGATAAGTTTCTTCCAAACAAGCGTGCGATGTTCCTTACACCGTCCCAGAGCTAGCACGTGTCTGCAGGCGGTTGGAATACTACCAGCTCATGGCTGAGCCTTGGTGATGCTGCTGACAAAAGCTGCCGTTCCCCGCCCGGGAGCGAGTGGCTATCCCCACTCTTCTGGGGTCTCCCCTGGAACGTGGCCACTCAAGTACAAGTACCTTTCTCCATGTGCTTTCACTCGCAGTAAAATAAACTCTTGCTGTCTTCTGAATAATCTTCCTTCTAAGGATTCTTCTAGAACGAGGAGGAATTCTTCCACAGAATATTCAAGACCAGAAGGAAGATCTTGACCTCTGCACGTCCTGCCACCCTGAGAAGTTTTTCTCCCATGTCCGTGATGGCCTTAACTTCGGTACACAGATAGGCTTCATATCCCTTAGAGAATGAGGTACAGAACCCAGGGAGCCTCGCAGCAGTGACTCCCTCTGCAGTCTCTCCCCATGGCGCCTCCCACTCCCCTCCCTCTCCCCCTTTCAGCCTTCCTCTGCCTTCACTGAAAAAGTTCAGTAACATTCCTTCCTCCCTGTAAGAATATCAAGTCTTTATTTTAATGACTGACTGACTGACTGACTGACTGACTGACTGACTGACTGACTGACTGACTGACTGATTGATTGATTGAGTTTTTGAAACAGGGTTTCTCTGTGTAGTTGTGGCTGTTCTGGAACTCTGCTCTGTAGACCAGGCTAGCCTCAAACTCACCTGCCTCTGCCTACAGAGTGCTAGGATTAAAGGCTTGTACCACAACACCCAGCTCAAATTTTTAATTTTTAAGTGGAAAAAATAGCATAGAAAAGTTCATTTTCAACAACATACTCCATGGTGAGTAATGTTCATTTCTTTTCCTAGTTCATGAAGAATAATTAGGCAAGTTTATGTTAAAGGTATAAGGTAATTTACTTTTTAAAAAGTCCTCTATAAATAAGTCTTTCTCTGCTGTGACTTGAACTATGCATATTCTATTATAACATCTTTATACCTTTCATTATTTTTGTTTTATGAAACAATGAAATGATACTGTAAAAATGGCAATCCTACCAAAAGCAGCCTACAGATTAAACGAGATCCCCATCAAAATTCAAACACAATTATTCACAGATTTGAAGGACAATGTTCAGCTTCATGTGGAAACACACACACACCCACACACAGACGCATCAAAACAGGAATGCTTAGCCAATCCTAAATAATAAAAGAATGCTGGAGGTGTCGCCATTCTGGATTTCAAGTTGTACTACAACGTTTTAGTAATAAAATCCACATGGTCTTGGCATAAAAACAGACACCTTGATCAATGCAATCAAATTGAAGACGCAGGCATAAATCTGCATGCTTATGGACATCTGATTTTTGAAAAGAGGCCAGAAATACACACTGGGGAAAAAAGACAGCATCTTCAGCAAATGATGCTGCCCAAACTGGGGTAGCTGCATGTAGAAGAACCAAAATATATCCACACTTATCACCCCACACAAGACTTAACTACAAATGGACCAAATCCTTCAACATAGAATGAGGCACACTGAACCTGGTAAAAAGAGATGGGGAAATAGCCTTGAACTCATTGGCCTTGGACTCAATGGTCCCGGAAAAGACTTTCTGAACACAACACCGTTGGTACAGGCACCAAGATCAATGATTTATAATGGGACCTCATAAAATTAAGAAACTTCAGCATGGAAAAGGACTCTGTCATTTAGACAAAGTGGCAGCCTACAGAATGAGAAAAGATGTCCCAACTCCACATTTGATAGAGGGCTAATATCAAAAATATATAAAGAACTCAAAAAATTGGTTATAGAAAACCAAATAACTTAACTAAAATGGGGTACAAATATAAATAGAGAATTCCCAGTAGAGGAAACTCAGATGGCTGATAAACACTTAAAGAAATATTCAGCATCCTAAGCCATCAGGAAAATACAAATCAAAACTACTTTAAGATTCTATCTTCTACCTGTCAGAATGGCTAAGATCAGTAAGTGACAAGTGATAGGTAATGCTGATGGGGACATGGAGCAAGGGAAATACTCCTCCATTGCTGGTGGGAATGCAAACTTGTATAAGCACTATGGAAATCAATATGGTGGTTCCTTAGGAAAATGGGAATCAATCCACCTCAAGATCCAGCTATACCACTCTTGGGCACCTACCCAAAGGATGCTCCCTTCTACCACAGGGATACTTCCTCAGCCATAGTCACTGCTGTTCCCTTCATCATAGCCAGAAATCTGAAACAACTGAGATGTCTCTCAATAGAAGAATGTATAAGGAAAGTGTGGTACATTTACATAATCGAGTATTACTCAGCTGTTTAAAAAAAATAACATCATTAAATTGATGATGTTAGAAAAATCATCCTGAGTGGGATATCTCAAACTCAGAAAGACAAATATGGTATGTACTCACTCACTATGTTTACATTAGCTGTGAAGACAATAATAAGCAAGCTAGAATCTATAGAACCACAGAGAGTAGGCATAGAGTAAGGGACTAGAGAGAAAAGATCTTGTTAGGAAAGGGAAGTAGAATAGATCACTGTGGATGGATTGGGAGTGTAGAATGTGAAGATGAAGTGGGAAGGGGGAGAGGAGAAGGGGTTGTGGCAGGGAATACAGGAAGAGGCCGCTAAAATAAGGGGGGACATTTGAGAGGTAGTATATATGGAAACCTAATACAATAAAAACTTAATAAAATATGAACATATGTGAACGCAATCTAAATGAAATCACCCAGTAAAGGGAAAGGCAGAGTCCCAGTGGCCATCTCTTGTCGCCAAATGAAGCTTCCAGTACTGGGATTGGGTTACATCTAATTGACTTGTTGGCTAAAGGAACCCCACAGGAAACCCCAGACAACCCCAGGCTATTGCCAAGACTAGGTTTCTCTCCATGAGCTGATAGCAAAGCTCTGTGGTTGAAGACCACACCCTCACAACTCATTAAGAATGGAGAGAAAGAGAGAGTCTTTGCCCCTACTTTCCAGTGGTTTTTATTACAAGAACATACTCTGTATCCTCACAAAAAAACCACAAAGAGCCTTTCTCTATGAAGATACATTGCCTGCAGAACACTTGAAAGCAATGGTGGCACAAAGCTTTTGTGAGGAGTAACCAAGCAGGTTTGACTTAAGGCCCACTCTTCAAGATGGAACCAGTACCTGAAACTGCTTGGGTGACTAAAAACCTGAGACTAGATAGCTAGACTAGAAGCTCCCTCAGAGCTTGAAGAACCCCGGGGAAGGGAAGTTGGGAATTGTGTAAAAGCCGTGAGACGGAGGACACCGAGAAAACAAGGCCCTCTAAATCAACATGGGCAAAGCCATAGGAACTCAGAGACTGAAGCAGCACGCTCAGGTCCTGTATAAATCTGAAGCAGGTCTTCTGCACATATATGTCATGGCTTCCAGTTTAGTGTTTTTATGAGATTCCTGAGCACATGAATGAGTGAGCCTCTGACTCTTGTGTTCTCTCTTAGGTTCCTTTTCTTCTGGTGGTCTGTCTTGTTTGACTTTGATTAATAGATTTTGTTTTATCTTATTATATTTTATTTTGTTATAGTTTTTTTAATGAATGAATGAAAGAGTGAGTCAGTGAGTCAGTGAATGAAAAACCTAGCCACTAGGGTAAAGTTTAACAACTGAACTGTCTCTTATACCTGCTGGGAAAGGGAAAATTAGTTATCTCCAATGGAGTGAACTGAGTATATCAACTATTCCAGAACAGGTCTCATGGCCAGGAGTAGTTAGTAGACATATAATTGGACTTCATAGGTATCTCTGGGTAGTTTTATTTGGTTATAATATGTTGGGTTTTGTCTGTTTTTCTTTTTTGGATGTAGTTTTATTTTGTTTTCTTGTATTTGGGAAGTTTATTTTTACATTTTTCTTTTATGAGAAAGAACTTAAATTTGGGTAGTTAGGGGGAGAGTAACTTGAGGGAGGGAAATAATATCAAAATATATTTATAATTGTTTTAAATAATGAAAAATATAATAAAAATTTTATTTTACATAAAAATTCTAAATTATAGATTAAGAAATTACAAATATATAAACTAAGCTTTCAATATACTGAATAACTCTTGCCATATATGGTAAAGTTAGAATTTTTCTTTAAAGGGGCAGATAGTAAATTATTTTTAAAATTATATTTTGTACTGTGTATGTGTATACACATGCATACAAACCCATGGTACACATACCCCTGGTATACACATATGTGAAGGCAGATGACAACTTTCAGGAATCTGTTCTCTTCCATATCTCTATGGCTTCCAGAGATCTGACTCAGGTTATTAAGGTTGGGGCAAGAGCCTTTGTCCACTGAGTCATCATCTCTTTGACTCAATAAATCTTTTATATTGTGTAGAGCATGTAGTTTCTGTCTCTTCCAGACAGCTCTGCCACTGGAGAGCAAAGGCAGATGCTGACAACAGAAATGAAGGCCTCAGTGCTCCATTCAGTGTTGTTTACAGAAAAAAAAGTTTCAGAGCTCTACAAAGCAGTTCCATGACAATGACTTAGTACTTAGTACTGACCCTTAGCACACTCAGTTTTGCTATACTTTAACTCAATTGGTGTATGTTTTTTACTCTTTAGAATGTCTTTAGTTTTTAATGTACAAAAACATTTTAATGGATTTTATGATTCTTACCTTGATATTCTAAAACCACTAGTTAGGAGCTAACAATTTTGTCTCTGTGTATTTTACAGGTTCTTGGCTGGGATTTCACATACATGTTTCCTGCAACCTTCCACGCTGGCTGCAAAAGAAAATATTTAGCTTTTTGATTTATATAAAACCATGAGGATTACAAAAGATAATTCATCTTTAGGGTATGCTCTCACTGTTACAAAAAGCCCAATGATCTCGGTCTAATTCTTATGACAACTGATGAAAAAATCAATGTGATGTCATTCCTAAAGTTTATTCTCTGTATTTCTCTATAAATCAAAGCCAGCTCTGTTCAGTTCAGTATTTGGTAGATGCCAGCTTTTGTTTAGGAATGGAGCTCAGCACAGTGAAATGAAGTGCAGACTCCTTTCTCATTTGAATCAGATGCAGTAGGGGAGATAAGTGTTTCCCTCTAAATCTGTATTTTTAATTGCCTTATAAAATACTAGGTTTCCTTATGGTACTCTCAAGCACCGTGTTTGTGCTGATCCTCCCCCTCCCTTTCCCTGTCCCCAGCACCCTTTCACTCCCAGTAGCCCCTCTTTCCTGTCTCATGTGTTTCATTACTTCTCCCTTGTTCCATCCTCTTTTTATACCCCCTTTCTAGTTTCAACACCTATATCCACACTTATGCCCACAAATTTACATATCCATATATATGTATGTTTACATAAGCATCAAAAGTTAGAATCTATATTTATATATAAGAAAAAACATGTAGTGTTTGTTATACTGAGTCTGGATTATTTTGGTCAGCATAAAATAATTCCAGATCCATCAATTTTTCTACAAGTTTGATAATTTCATTATGGCTAAATAAAATATTATGTTTATGTACTGTATTTTTGTTATCCATTCATTTGTTGATGAATAATGAGGCTAGTTCCAAATCCTTGCTATTGTGACTGGAATATGAGTAATTGTGCATGTTTCTGTGTCTTTGTGGCAAGATAGAGTCTTCTGAGTGTATGTCCAGAAACAAACTAGGTGTTGTTCTGCCTTATGTTTCCTTTATGTATATTCTCTTGAGAATTTAATGCATGTTTACAATGAAATATGATCATAACTATCCTTCACTCCCCCTCCAACTCTTCCCCAGATTTTCCCAGTACGTCACCCTCCCCATGTCATGTCCTCACTGTTTGGTTTGTGTCAAACCTCCATGTGGATTTCCACGATGGCTGTGTAGTACACACGCCCACCAACAGTGAATACATGCAACTTTCCCCTCAGCCTCGTCAGCACTCGCCATCCTTTCTTCTGTTTACTTATTTTTATGTGTATAGGTATTTTATCTGCATGTACGTCTGTGCACCACACGTGTGCAGTGACCAGAGAGGCCAGAAGAGAATGTCAGATCCCCTGAGACTGGAGCTACAGATGTTTTAGAGGCATCATGTGAGTGTAGGGAATCAAACTCGGATCATCAGGAAGAGCAGCCAGTGTTCTAATTCCTGGAGCCATCTCTCCAGCTTTGTCATGCTTCCTCTTGGTAGTAGACATGCTGACATGGATTACATAGAATCAAAATAGTTTGAATTTTCATGTCTGCTGACTAAAGGTGCTGGGTGTGTTTTCAGTATCATTCTGGACATTTGTGATTCTCTTGAGAAGGGTCTGTTCATGTCATGAGCTCCTTTAATGACAGGCAACTTTATTTTCTTAGTTTTGAAGGTTTTCTGATGTGCTATGGATAAATGCTAAGCCCACTTGAAGTCTGGCTGGTAAAGATTCTGTACTCTGCAACCTGCTTGTTCTCCTGCTGATAGTTCTTTTTGCTATGTAAAAGCTTATTTTATTTCTTATAATTCATTTGCAAATTCTTGTGCTAGAGTCCTATTGTAAGACTTCCAGTATCTGCTGGCTTCTTGGAATATTTTTCTTTAGCAGTTTCCAAATTTCAGGTTAGGGTCTTTGATCCCTGGGCAGAGTTTGGTAGTATCCCCGCTCTTTCTACCTCGTGGAAGGGTTTGCAGTATTAGAGCTAGATCTTTCTAAAAAGACTGGTAGAATTTAGCAGTGAGTCCACATGGTCCCAGGTTTTCCTTTCAGGGAAACTTAGCACTTTGATGTCTTGCTCATTATAGTTCTGTTTAAATAGTTCCTATCTTCTAAATTTAATTTTGGTAAGTCATAAACATCCTTCTTTGGAAGCCCTTGGCTGTATCCTAGAGGGTCTGGATGATTGTGTTTTCATTTTGTATTTTATCCTACAAATGTTTTTAAGTTCCTCTGTGATTTTCTTTTCCTGGACTTACTATTCACTCTCTTAAGTGTTCGTATGGTTTCTCTTGGTGATTTTTAATTTTATTCCACTGTAGTCTCATAAGATAGAAGGAATGATTCCTTCTTTCCTTTGAATTCTAATTTTTTATATTTTCTAAGGTTTGCTTTGTGTTCAGTTTTAGAGAGCATTCAATCTCTGCTCTGCTAAGTGTGTATCTACTGTCTGTGGGATGGACACCATTTAATTCCAGGTGATCTATGGTATAATTTTGCTTTGAAGTTTCTTTGCTGGTTTTAGATTGGAAGAGTCCGTATTTACCTTCATGATTGTGTCAGAATCTGTGTGAAGTGTTTTTTGTTTGTTTGGTTGGTTTTTTTTGTTTGTTTGTTTTTTGGGTTTTTGTTTTTTGTTTTTTGTTTTTTGCCTTTCAGTGTTTGTCTTATAAAATTTCCAATCCTAACATTCAGGGAGTGATATTAGCAGTTGTTCTGTCTCCCCGATGCATTGTTTCTTTTGTTATGCGTAGTGGCCCCCTTTATCTCTAGTTTTGGTTTGACTTCTACCTTAACAGGTACAAGAACACAGCTCCATGTGTTTGGTATGCTGGTTTTCACCTTTTGACTATGTTTGTTGCTGTTGTTGCCATTTTTGTTTTCATTTTTTGTGTGTTTGGTCTTTACTGGTTAAGTGTGTTTCTTGAAGACAATAGATGTTCCATGTTTTATTATCTATCAGTTATTCTGTGTCTTTTTATTGTTAGTTGAGATCATTTGTACTTAAGGTCATTCTATATGATTTTGTTAGTTGATATTTCTGTATTCTTCCTCTGTTAGTAGTAGAGGTTTTCTGGTTGTGCCTGACTACTTTCTTCCCAACTCTTTCCGTCACTCATGGAATGTATTCTTTTTCTGTGTCTCTGTGGATGAGACTTTGTTTTTCCTATATATTTAGTATTCCTTTAAAATTTTTCTACAATGCTGGCTTGGTTGTTAATAATTGCTTTAATTTATCCATCAGTTTAAAATATTTTTGTTGACTCCCAAACCTTTGTTGACAATAATTTTTTTTCTAGAGCATGAAATGTGTAATTCCATACATTCCTGGTTTCGTGTTTCTTATAAATGATTTGATGTTATGTTTCCCCCTTTGTATATGAGCTGGAATATTTTCCCCTGTGCTTTTAGTCTTTGTTTTGTGTATATGACATTGCGACTGTGGTATGTTGTGGAGAATTTCTCTGATCACATCTATTTTGGTTTCAAATGCCTTTTGTGTTTAGATGTTGATTTCTTTAAGTTTAGGGAAATTTCTTCTATAAGTTGATTTAATAAATTACCTACACCTTAGGACATTATCTCAGCTCCTTCTACTTCATTGGCTTTTGGGTTTTGTCTTTTGAATGTACCCCAGACTTTTTGGAATTTCCGGTTGATTCTTAATTTTTGGTTACATGTTTCTGAATGTAGTATTGTCTCCGCTTAGTCTCCACACCCCACTTTGAAATCCATCCATTCATTCTAATCCATCTTGTCTGTTAGTGATGCTTTCTCGTGGCAGTTTGACTCAACTGTTTCTTTCATTCCCAGAATTTCTGTCTCGTTCTTTGTTGTTTCGGCATCCATGCTGTATGTTTCCTCCATGTTTTAAAATTTCATTTTGAGATAAACTGTGACTCCAACTAAGACTTAATTTTAAAAACAGATGGTTAAATTTATGTGTATGTATATATCTCAGTGTGTCTATATGCACAGATGTATGCAGATGCCTGCAGAGGGCAGAAGAAGGCATCACATCTCCTGGAGCTGGAGTTACAGGGCAGCTGTAAGCACCGTCCAATGTGCGTGCTAAGAACCTACAAGAGTAGCAGCCACTCTTAACCACAGAGTGTAGCCCATTGGTTCTCCCCCTTCCTAATGCTGCGACCCTTCAACACAGTTCCTTATGTTGCAGTGATCACCAACCATAAAATTATTTTGTTGCTACTTCATAACTATGATTTTGCTACTGTTATTAATTATGTCATAAATATCTGGATTTTCTGATAATCTTAGGTGACCCCTGTGGAAGGGTCGTTTAACCCACGGGGTCGTGACCCACAGGTTGAGAACAGCTGCTCTAGTCCTATGTACAGGTTTTTTGACCAAGTACAGTCATAGCAGAGAGAGAACACCGTGGAGTAGGACATGAAACTAAACGTTTATAACCTACCCAAGGCAGAGAAGAGTGCCAGGAGAGGAACAGCGTGGAACTAGAATAGGGATCCCAAGTCACATGGCAGAAAAGGGGAGTTTACTCTTTTGGCAATGAGTAGGCATCGAAACAGAGGATTCCCCCACCCCACAGCATCTTACTTCAGGAGATGGATTTAAGGGGTGAGTGACCAAAGATGCTGATGGAATCAGAATAGTTTTTTAAAAAAGAACTAACAGTCTCAGTTGAGGCTGTAGAATTTCAGATGGATCTGAGGACAGATAAATCCAACATTTCAGAGACGAGTTCAAAAGATCTTTCATAAGATCATGGAAGTGAGAGGTGAAGAAGAATGGAGAAAGTACTTCTTTCTCTGAGTTTTGCTTAACCAGCTACTGAGAGCTGACCTCAAAGCCGGGGAGGAGAAGGGATAAAGAGTTTCACCTCATCCAGGATAAATAGCATCTGCAGGGAAAACAGCTGGGCCAATGATTGAAAGTACCGACCTGGACCTTACAACAGAGCCTGGGACAAAGAAGTTTGGAAGCTGCCTGTGAAGCAATGACACTCGAGACTCTTGCAGCCAACTGGATTGAAAAGAAAACAGAATTCACTGTGGTAAAGTAGTTCTTCGGGCAGGGATAGGTGTGACCAATTACATTTTAAAATTTCTTATATATTTCCTATCTGTGCACCCAGACTATACTTTCTGGTGGCTGCAAAGGATTTTTCTCATATATTACCTTACTTTGCCTTTATAGTCTCTATAAAATCAATAGGTCAGGTATTGACCCTTCTGTCCAAACGAGAAACTGAGCGTCACTGAGGTAAAGGTTAGAATCGTATAATTTGTGATGATGTGTTTTACAACTTGTAATTTCCTTTCAGGCTTTATGCCTACTCAGAGATCTTTAAATTCCATTTTCAACTTTCTGTTAATATTCTTTTCATGTATTTGGTGCTCGGCTAGATAAAAACAGTTATGTAACCATCGACGGTCTACCCCGTGCAAAGTATAGTCAGTAAGGGACGGCCAGAGCTGGTAGCCTGCTTAGTGTAAGCTTCCRGGAACCACAGGGCCCAGCATTTAATTTAAGTAGAATACTTCCTTTCTCCATATTTAAGGATGGCATTAAATGGAAAAAAGTAAGATAGAAATGCCAAATTCATATAAAGTATTCCTTAGGAAAACATAAAGATTAAAGATTAGTCTCACACCTTTGGAAAGACTGTATGTTTCTAACTCTTCACTGTGTGTTGTTTTGTTTGAAGCTTATACATTTAGGCAGCCATACTGTGCATTAGGTATGACCTTCCAAAAATAAACGAAATTATGTTTTATTGCCTATGCTTTCGGATTCATTGTATATCGAATTTTAAGTCATTTTTTTTATTGAAGGGAACACATTGTAGTTTAAATAGAATCACTCAGGAGCTCCTAACAGCCTCAGTCTCTACACTACTAGTGTTAGTACTCACTTTTCTTTAAGTAGATTGTGCCAGTGTGTGTGTGCCTGCGTGTGAGTGTGTGTCTGTGTGTGTATGGGTGTGTGTTTAGCAGAGGGAAACTCAAACATTTAAATTGTGTCACATGATTCAAATGCCTTGATAAAGGGACAGTGACATATAAATTATACCATATAGTAGGATTTAAAATTGGTTTTCATCTGATTATCCTAAATTTATACTAATAATGTATGCAATATCTTAAATCAAACTTTGTTCAAGGTTACTGTAACTCAGGCTTTCAACTAAATTAACAAAGAACAGAATGAAGACATTGGTGTTGCAAGCCTCTATGCAAATGGATGTAATACTCCTGTGTTGAGGATGTTGTTCTTCATGGAGACAGGGAATACATGGAAGCTGAGTAGCTTTTGCTCCTGTAGACGTGTGTGTGTGTGTGTGTGTGTGTGTGTGTGTGCGTGTGAAAGAGAGTGGGAGAGACAGAGAGACAGAGACAGACAGAGACAGAGAGAGAAAGAGGGAGCAGGAGGGTAGCGGGAGGGAGGGAAGAGAGAAGTGATGAGACAGGGAGGTGGTGAGGGGAGGATGAATGAAAGATCGAATTCCCAGGGGTTTCACCATGGTTTTCAAAGTCATGTTTTCTTCTGATTACTGTCCTTGTGTCGCACTTTATGACTCTAGACATTAAAAGTTTTCAACCTCACTACTCATGAATAAATCTTTAGCATCCTTTAAGGCTCAGATTCTTGGAGAAGAGGTTGCCTCTTGAAGAACATTTTCCTTGGTGGCCTCCCTCATTATCCAGTCTGAATATACTTTTTAGCTGTATCAGACAAGGGTCTCATTGTAGCTTTCTTGCAGTATAGAAATCAAGCACAGGGTCTCTCACATGTTAAGTGAGGGCCTTTTCTTTGAGCTCCCATGTCCCTGCTCTTCTGAGTACTGTACTCCCCTGAACAGTTGGTGTGTTCATCAGTGTGCTAGCAATATGAGTTCCATCAGGGTAAAGACCATGTCTAATTCATTTTCATATTTCTAGTACTTAGGAAAGACAATATAATATAATCATGTAAAACCCAAGGAAAGAAGGAAGAAGGGAAAGAGATCCTTTAATGATTTAAAAAAAGGTCTAGAATCACATAGATAATAATTTTATAATATATATTTTGTTAACTGTAATTAAAATATATCTATTCATTATTTATTTGAATTTATTTACATAATAGTCACATATTAAAGTCACTCCAAAGAAAGAATATGTTATAAACCTAATTTTAAGGCATTCTGCTATGTTTACTCATAATCTCTCTTCCAGCTCGAATAGCAACATAAACTTTTAAGTTCTGCTTCAATATGTATGCCTTTTCAGAAAGCATGTATGTCAGAAACAAATACTTATTTTATAAACTAATCCCTTCCAGTTCTACAGGAATTTTAAGTATCATAGTATACTGTTATCAGAACTTATATGATTTTAATAAAAATATCAACTATTGAATCAAATATTTATGACAGTGCCCCAACATAGAAGATTAAACATACAGAACTTTTACACAAAAATTTTGACTTTTCTCTTGGTATTTGATAGTAAAGAATAAGAAAATTAAGCCGGGCAGTGGTGTTGCACGCCTTTAATCCCAGCACTTGGGAGGCAGAGGCAGGTGGATTTCTGAGTTCAAGGCCAGCCTGCCCTACAGAGTTAGTTCCAGGACAGTCAGGGCTATACAGAGAAACCCTGTCCCAAAAACAAACAATCAAAAAAAGAATAAGAAAATTTTTTAATTTGAATGCTAGTTTTAGAGCAGTTCTTAATTTTCGCTGCAAAATAGAATAACCTGGTAAATGTAAAAAAAAAAAAAAAAAAAAAAAGCCCTGATATCTAAGCCACTCTCTAGACCAAATAAAGAATAACATGGAACAGTAAAAGTAACAATAATTTTTTAAAGCTTTCTGGAAGATTCCAATGTGTAACAAATTTTAAATGAGATTCTACATTTTAAGGGAAGTGTGATAGCCTTCGGGTGTATATATCCTAAGAGTGTTATAGTTACATAATATGTTTGTTCTACTATTAGGATTTTTGGAAACCTACCCCTGATTTTCATAGCAGATGTGTAAGTTTACATTCTACCAGCAGCATTAAAGACAATTTTGCCTTGGCCGAGTCCCTTAATTCCACAAGAAACTGTGTTGCTGTTGCCCCCACAAAATTCTAATGTCCCCATTCAAGGAATCGAACTGTCACCAGGCTTCTGTGGTGAGCACCTTTACCTGCTGAGGCGTCTAGCCCTCCCTAGTAAATGTTTAAATTATTAGCGTTCATCCCCTTACACGGGGAGGCGGGAAGAGACTAGGGAAGTTCTTTAAAAACATTCTCACAACTCCGTTCGCCCTTGCCTATTCCGTTTAGATAAAGGATGCTGATGGGAAGGGGATACCCCTTAGAAATAATTTTAAGGTAACGTTCTGTGGAGAATGAAGTCGTTGCTTTTAGTTTAGCCCCAAGGAGGAACTGCAGAGTAAGAGAAAAAGTCCCCATGTCACAGTCTGTTGCATAACTTCACAGCATTCTGATGTCTTCATGATGAAACAAAGATTTCTATGTAGAGACAATCCCTGCTTTATCACTCTCTTTCCCATATACATATATACATATATACACATATATGCATACATATATTCATACAGACATATATACATACACATATATGCATATATACACATATACATACATATATACATATATACATACATATATATACATACATACATACACATATGTATATATACATACTCATAGCCTTTTACTGAGTGCATCAATTTGCAGTATATGAGGAAAACTTGGCTTTGATAATGTTCATTTATTGCAGATCTTTCTCATCTGCAATAAATGATTGAACATTATTTCTCCTGTGGTTATTTCTTTCCTCCTTACCTTACATTTCCCCTCCAAATCTGTGGGCAGAAAGGATCACTGGAACATGTGGTCCCAGATCCACACGTTTAAAATCTCACTGACCTTTTGCTTTTGACAAGTCTTGAATTTCCCAGCCCTGCTTTCCTCTGTCAATGCTAATACAATGCTTCTTTTCATCCTTGACAGAGTTGGCACCTAAATTTTATAATCAGTATGTTTAGTAATAGGAACCTATTGCAGCACATGCACATGCACGCCTAAAGTTATTTTACTAAATGGTTTGCTGTAAGAGTTTATAGATCACCATTTCAGAGCTCTAACTATAAATCAAACAGACTAAAGTTACAGCAAAAGAAAGAGTACTAATAACACTTCATATATCTGAAAATATGAATGGGTGTGGCCTACTCACCCAGAACTTGGATGGGTGGGGCCAAATCACCAAAAGGAGCAGGACTTAGGATGAAGGTAACTATACTGTAAAAATCATTGAAATCACTAAATAAAATGATGGAGAGACGACTCAGTACTTGAGAGCACTGACCACTCTTCCAGAGAGCCAGGGTTTGGTTCCCAGTGTCCACATGATGTCTACTAACCACCTACATTTCCAATTCCAGGGGAACTGATGCTCTCTTCTGACCTCCAAGAGTACTGGATGCATGTGTGCACAGACATATATGCAGGCAAAACACCCATGCACATAAAATAAAATTAATCTTAATTTTTTTTTAAATAAAATGAATCTGTAACTTCTAGAAAACAATAATAATGAGAAAATAGCAAAGTCCATGGATTCAGCTGAAGGAACATGAGTTAAATACTTTTATTAACAAATGGAAATAATTAAATCAAATATTCAACTCAAAAGAGTATAAAATAGAATATTTTAATCTTAAAAAAGGAAACATGGAGTAAATGTCTGGATTGATATATGAAATAAAAGACTGAACCCGTGTTCTGTAGGAGATGAGCTATCCAGAGAATTTTTTAAGATAAAAAGAGAGAACTCCTTGGACAGACACACACACACACACACACACACACACACATACACACACACACACACAAACAGGGTGTGAACAGAGATCTTAGAATAGCAAGCAAGCAGAATATAGGCAGACAAATGTCCAGAGAGTAAGCAGACCACAGAGAGGAGCAGACTGGAAAAGCTGGATCAAGCAGAATGCAGGTCATTGGCTTGGATCTACAATTTGACTTCTAGTTGTTTTCGCCGCTCCCAGACACCCCTTCTCTCAGAACCCCTTTCCATGCTGAGGCTGCTCCTTGGCAGAGACATTAGAGACTTTGGACAGAGAGCCATCTTGCTTGCTATTTATTACAAGAGCATTAGATTCCATAGATCGGCATTCTCAATGAGGACACAAATGTACTGTGGGATATATATTTGTGTCTTTCAGTGGTGCCTCCATAGGACTTGGGGGACAAAGGGAACAATGTAACGTTCATGATGGCTGCTAACAGTGAACAATGAAGTCCTTTGTCTCTGTCCTAGGCATCTCATGCCTTCTACCAATATCCACAAAGTAGTGCTAGGCTAGTGTGTTAACCTGAAGGTAGTGCAAGATCAAGACATCTGAGACACAGTGAGGGAGAAGCACGGTATGGCATGGATTCCCTGTCTAGTGTGTTCTAAGAGGACAGGTATGCCCTGTGTAACAGTTATGTGTTATATGTTACTGTGTGACAGCGGTGAGACCACCTCTTTCTTAGCATTTCTGTGGACTTTCAGTGCCATTCGAATCGCACACATTTCATTATATGATTTTAGAGAACACAGTAAATAGGTTTCAGCTTCCCCAGAGAATTCCAGAAGATTCTTTGATGGTTACTTCAAAAGAAAAATACCGCTGTACCTCTCTAAGTTGAACAGCCAGGAATTTCCTATATAAACTTGGCTTCAGTACGTATTTAAATGATCTGACTTCTACCCAGCATCTGTATATATCCACACACAGAATCTTTCTTTACTTTTAGACAAAGGGAAATTCAAATTATTATGTCAAGAATGTAACAAATACATCTTTAATATCATGTCAGAGCTCATAGCACCTTGAGGAGTTGAGATTTGAGTCTCCCTAATATTTGCCCTGAAAGCTTGTTTTGTTTTGTTTTGCTTTGACTTGTGGTAAATAATGTGCCCTTGGTTTGTCTTCCTAGACATTCGTGGCCATGAGTTTCATTTATATTAAAGAGATTTTATTATTTAATGAGGTGGTCCGCACACATCTCACATATTTTTCTCTCACTGCTAAAAGGCCCTGATGAGGTTTATTAGGCCACTTTAAAAATAAATATATTGGTAAAAAATAAATAAATAAATAAATAAATAAATAAATAAATAAATAAATTAAAATCTACCCTGGCATTATGAGTGAGTGACGTCGTTCAGATTGTGACTAGAGGCAGGCAGTCTTCCTTGAACACAAACAAAGCTTTGCTTTCATCACAGTCAGAACCTCACATGAAGCATTCCTGTCAGAACCTCACTCACACTGTAGCATTCCGGTTAACCTCACAGTGCCTTTGTTTCTGCCTTCGCCATTCTTTGTGCATTATGCATGTTCAGCCACTTGGTGGCAGTATGAGCTTAAGAATACTTACTCTTTGCCGCCTTGCTTAGAATTTAAGAAGTCAGATTTTTTTTTTAATCTTGTAAAATAACCATTGTATCAAATACAATGTAAGAAATACAAGTATTTTCTGAATACAACAGCCTACTTATAAGTGACTAAAGAGACTTCTTCAAAAATATTTAATTTGAGTTTTACAGTTTCATAGGATTGAATTCGTGACCGCCATGGTGGGAGACCATTAGGCAGGGAGAACTAACTGGGAATGGGGTGGGCTTTGATGTCCTTCCATCAACAAGAACACACAACCTAATCCCTCCCAAACAGTTCCACTTAGTGGGGACCAAATGTTTGAATCTATGTGCTTATGGAAGTCATTCTCATTCAAATCTCCACAAGAAGTTAAAACTGCATGGTGATGATCCACTTGGCTTCTATCCAAGATGCTGGAGCCCAGCTAACTTTGTAGTCCTCCTCTCTAAGAAGCTTCTACTGCGGACTTGGGAGTCTGTAAATAAGATTCCATTAGAACGCATCAGAACATCTCCAACTCATGAGAGTGGTTTTCTGACACCAGGTCCGAGTACTGACAGGAAACACACACAAACACACATCCCTAGTTCAGACCTTATGTTCATTGATAATCACTCGAAAATGGGAAATTAGTTCTTGCTAATGAGTCTCAGTGGAATCACCCACAGGCCAGCCGCCATGCCCAGCTGTAGATGGCCAACACAAAACAAATGAATTGGCATCTTTGGGGGTTCAGTGTCTCGTAGGTTTTAACAAAACTAGGGCATTGTTTGTTTGTTACTTTGCAGGTCCTTTGCATATACATCACAGCTTCCAGTTTTGTGTCTTTAGGGAATCCGTGTGTGTGTAAACATGTGTGACTCTGCACCTACATGTGTCTCAAGCTCTTTCTTTGGCTCTTCTGTTTGTGTCTTTGTGTTGTCCTATATCTGCTTTTGTTTTATCTTATTTTATTATTATTCTTTAGATACCTGTTTTCTAAGAAGAGACAGAAAGAATATGGATTCTGATGTGGGTGAAGGTGGGGAGGTGCCTCTTTGGCACATTGTCCAGCTGTGGGGCCCTGCATTTGTTCTCATCTGCTGCGGGGGAATGATTTTCTGATGATGGCTAAACAAAAGCTGATTTATGAGCGCAGCAGAATGCCATTAGAGGTATCTATCTACCTACCTATCTATCTATCTATCTATCTATCTATCTATCTATCTATCTATCTATCTACCTATCTATCTACCTATCTATATGTGTGTTTATGTGTGTATACATATATATGTATGTATATATATGTGTGCATGTATCTATACATATATACACATATACACATCTGCTCTTAAATCATGTTTTATCTTTCTCATTTCTCAAGTGAATGTTTCCTGTTTCTTCTGTATGTTTTACTATCTAGTTTCCCATGAGTCATTTAATAATATTTTGGTGTTTCCTTGATTTGTCACACGGCACTGGTTATAATGGGAGATCTGGCTCATTTTCTTTAAACATTACCTTAGGATAGCTTCCACTTTTACCGAAAATTGCAAAGATAATAGAGTAAGTCATATTAACCCCATTCCCAGTGTCTCCAAACATTTTACATTAGTTTGATTTACTCTTGAAGTTAACGAACTGGTATTATCAAATAAAATCCATACTTCAGTAAAATTAAATATCTTTTCACTGATGTCTTATTTTTGATGACTTAATATCTCAGCCTTTTCTTTTGGGAACCCATCCAGGATCCCTCATTGCATCTAATCAGAATTCCTTGTGTCATTCTTAGCAGCCGTAGCAGTTTTATGATCCCATGATTTTGCATAATCACCACAGCAATGAACTGTGTTGGTCAGGTGTTTTGTTGAGTATCTCTCAATTTGGCTTCATCAACTCTTTCTCTGTGATTGAGTGTAGAATATACTCAGTTATGCTCAACCTCAGGGAGGGTGTGGAATCTGCACAAATTATGTGAACCCCTATCTAGGAAGTTTATTATTTATCTCATCATTTATATAATGTGATCTCATGAGTATGTACTGTTTGGATCATAAACTAATATTAGTTTATTTTTGTTGCTCCGATGGGCCATTTGGAATGTCTGTAGATGGATCCCCATGCACCTTTGATGTAATCCCATCTGTATTCCTTTTGAGCTACAGAGCTATGAGTCATTTTATCTACAATCCCAGCCCTGGTACTAGAATTACCTGATACTTTTTAACGCATCATCTCAATTCAATGTTTAAAAAATGTTGAGTGTCTATTGAATGCAGGGCCTTGGATTAGAAGTATTTTTTTAAACCTCTTGTGGTACCTCTTCAGATTTAGGAACATGCATGTCCTTTTCAGTGAAGGATCATCCCAGCATGACAACGAGGGCTCACTCATGATTTAAACCAGCAGGACACAGCTTGGGTGCTTTATTCGCCTGCCTGTGTTCATAACCAGAGAATCTGCATGCAAATCTTAAGGTCCCCTTCATTTTCTGCATTTCTGAGTATGCATAACAAAAGTCCAGAACTTTGGGAGTTCAGAGGAGGGTGTGACTGTAGTGACAAAATAACACCGATTACTTTTTTAAAAATGACATCTTGTGTGACACCTGGGTTCCCTCCAGTTACATCTGGGGGGGGGGCGGGGAAACCAGAAAAAGGGAAATGAAATGTAAATAAAGAATACATCCAATAAAAAAAAGATTCTAAAAAAAAATGACATCTTGTAGCTACTTGGTACTGATTTTGGAAATGCACACCTAGGTGACTTTGAGGACCTAGGTGTCTCATGGCTCTCTTAAAATGGACACTGAGATTGGACCCTCTTGGTTTGCATGATGTCATGGGGTGGGGGTGGGGGTGAGGGTTGTGTTGAATAAGAATAAGCCATGTTTAGAAGTCGAATAAAATATTGGGTAGACTGCCACCAGGTGGCAGAAGCAGTGGCTTTGGCAAGGACACTGCTAAAGGACTTGCAGGTAATTATCCAGCTCTTCCTCTTAGTCAGTGCTTCAAGCTCAGATGACAGGAACAGGTCTGAATGTACAATTGAGGTTTATAATTTTCTATCAAGACACCACCAATCTTTCAGGTTCCCAAGCAGAAGTCTTTGAGTTATTTTTATTACATCTGATCTTTTATTTATTGAGAGCTACTGCCTGTTCTGACCGGCTCCTCCCTACTTCTTTGGTTCTTTTGCAAAAGCCTCTGATTCAGATATACCAGGGAAAAGAACCACCTTAAACTGAATGCAAGTTCCCATGTCTGAGTCATTGCTTGTGATTTTTTTCTTTCTCTGAGACCCTTCTTTCACCTCACCCATGCTCTGCAAATAGGAGTTATTCTGATGGTTCAGGGTTAGAGGTATTGTGTCCAATATCAAACTATATATACCACCCTCATACCAGCCTCTCTCTTCCCTCCTAGTAGAAAATGCCCTGTCACAAAGTGGAGCTCTGCTCTATTACAGGCAATGGCCAGGCACAATAGAGAGTCATCTGCTTCTTGCAGAGGAAGTCATGAAAACATTGGTTCCTAAGTGAGTCTGAAGGTAAGTCAAACAGTTGAAATGATCATAGAGGTGGGTTGTTCTACACAGAGAGAGAGGAAATGGCACAGTCCTTCAAAGCCTGACACTGTTACATAGGTGTATAGGGCAGTGGTTAGAGATGACACTAAAATAAAGGGGCAAGGGACCACATTATGGGGGTGGCTGAATGACATGCAAAAAAGTTAGGACTTTATCTTCTGGGTAAGATTTAGAAAGAATAATAAGAAAGATAGACTTGCATTTCAGAAAGATCCACCATGGTTTTATAAAGATTCATGAGAGAGAAGTAAGATCTGCCATATGGCAACAAGGCTGGAAATGACCACAGCGCCTGGAGGATTGTGGGGATATTTAGACTTGAAACAAAGTACGGAAAGGGCAGAATAGCACTTGGAATTCAGCAAATAATCAAGTATGATTGAGGAAAATGGCTAGGTGGCTCCCAGGTTCCTGGCTAAGGCCACTGGATGAGTGGTGATGTCATTCATTAGGAGAGAGGTTACAGCAGCTGAGAAGATTATACAGGTGATACGAGAAGCTTAAATTCATTTGGGGGACATTTTTATCTTATTTATTCCAATCAACTTTATATATAATCAACATGAATATATATGCTAGGATGGAAGGTATCAATAAATAAAACTTACTTTACCACGCTTCAAGAAATTAATTTGTCATCGAAAATGAAGCCCTTTTATATCTTACAATGCATGCATTGTTGAGCATTCATCCTAGAAAGTCCCCAATGCTGTTTCTTTCCCCCAGGTTTCTTCTTTCTTAACAAACACAGTTTTCCCAATATGAAATTTCTGTGGCTTATTTTGTATATCTTTTGAAACTTTTCTCACAGGTGAGTTCCTCAGTCGTAAAGGTTACAGTATAAACTCTACAAGCAAAGAGTCTGTACTTAGTCTAAAGGAGCTCGGTGCCCACTGCAGAACTGTGGACTGGTGAACCGCAGTGTTTTCATGGGGCATCTGAACAATGGGAATCTCTCCTTCTGGGTAGGGGGAGTTGGAGAGGGCTGCATAAAACACTAACGGATGACAGTTCTGAAAACCTAAACAATGGGCAAATGATCAGCTTTAGGAAAGACACAGAGGAAATGCCCTCCATCTGTGTGTTCAGCCTTGGCCCATCTTTACAATCTTTCCTTCTGAGGCAAGGTCTAGAGAAACCTTTCTATGCCTGGCTTGCGGATCATAAGTAGCTTTGAACTCATGATCTTCCAGCTTCAGCCTTCAAATTACTACGTATCACCGTGTCCAGCCAGCTTTGAGCCATTCCAGATCAGCCTTTGGCCTTCAGAACAGCTGTTCATTTGACAGGTCGTATGACTCTTATTCCAGTCCTCCTACCTCCACCCTGTACTCCATCCATTTGGTGGTGGATTTTAAACGCCATAATGGAATTTTTCCAGATTGTGTTTTGTCATCCTTTTTCTGGCTTTTTGCAATTTGTATCTTATTCTCAGCTTAGTTCTTCTGACCTTACCCCTAAAAACTCTTTGTAAATTGTACTACTTCCAAATCTCCGCAGCTCCCATTTTGGTCATATCCTACTTGCCTGGGAAGTCCTCATGCAACCTTGTGAGGCAGTATCCCCAAAGAACTAACTGAATAGTAACAAGATATCTCTATATTATGTTCCAAGGAGTCGCTATAGATTAAATAAACTCTTGATATTGAAAATCCATAATGGAATCAGAATGAGTAACAATGCGGTCAATAAATCTTATGGAATGAGGGAATTTTACATAATGACCTGCAAATAATATCGGCTGCGGCGACTTTGTTGTCTGTCTTACACACACACTTTTTACTACCAGAGCAAGGAGTAAAGCCGGAGGGGATGACAGAGGGAGGGATGATTTCCTCTGCTTCTCCTTTAGTCCAAACAAGTTCTGGCTCCCTGGGGCTCTGAGGTGAGCTGAGGGTCAGGGAGGTGGAAGAACCAACCCTTCTCTCAGGGGCTCCCAGCTCGGGACCTTGCTCTGTGCTTTCCGAGTAGCTGATGTTCCCTTCTGCTATTTGTTTAGAAGAACTCCCGATGCTTTCAAAACAGTTTGTCCTTTAGGACTGATAGGCATTCCCTTTAAAATTTGTTTACCCTGCTCATGAATAAATTACCAGTGCCACTGATATAAACTCATAGACTCAAATTTAACCAGCCTTACTTTGGCAGTTGATCATAAATTAGCAATGTCTACTTAATGCGATTTCATTTTCTGCGTAGACATGTGTCTTCGTGGTATACGCGCATGAACTGAGAACCATTGCAATTTAGTACTAGAAGGAGACAAAGACAATTTGGCAGGCTGGGGTTGTAACTCAGTTGGCAGAGTGTTTGTTTAGCATGCATAGAGCCTTGGCGTCAATCCCCTGCACCACATAAAATGAGCATGGATTATAATACATGCATACAATTCAGCACTAGGGAAATGGAAGCAGAGAGGTCAAAAGTTCAAGGTCAGCCTGGGACACATAAGACCCTGTGTGGGAATGAAACAAAACAAAGAGTAATTCTGCACATACCCTACACTGTGCAGGAGAAGCAATGAACCACTGGCAAGTCGTTCTTTTTCTTCTACTCAAGAGATGAGGTCTATTTTAAACCCAACTCACAATCTCCTTCAGGGAGATGATTTGCTTCGATTCCATGCTCTGTTGAGCACACTGCCTGTTACGTAATGCCGCTGCACCTCTTAGCACTTGAGTCAACAGACACCCTGAAGACAGCTGTGCTTTATTTATCCTTTCGTTCCTCATGGAGCCTCCCCAGCTATAGAAACTAGCCAGTACTAGACTGGGCACCAAGCTGCAGGCATATACTGATCCTATACTCAACACGAGGAAGCAGACACCAGACGGCAGGTCTCTGTGGTCCTGAGAACTGTCCTTCTGCTATGGGACATCTATGTTTTCACTGGTTAGCCTTAGAGCCCTGGTGCTCCTTCTTTACCAGAGAGATACGAAGATGAGTACCGTGTCTGAGCCTTTCTACTCTATTGTTCCCTAACCCAAGCCACAACTTCTTGAACTAGGCTAGATTTTCCATTCTCTGATTTGAGACACAGGTCAAGTTGCTGCCACCAACTTACACACTCAACTTCGTGTCTCTCAGTTCAACCCTCTTGACTCCTAGTATTCTGTGGCAAATAACTCAGACAGCCTGTAGTAGCAACACCAAGAGTTAAAGTTGTTTCTTCCTTGATACTTTTACCTAAGTAAGTGGGGATTAAATTATTACAAATTCAGACATCAGTGATTCATTTGACAAATACTTTTTGATTACTTATCATAGTAGAATCTGTTCTGGGTGGTGAAGATATGAAGCAAGAAATAAAACCAAGTTGTACCTTCATAGAATGTACATTTGAGTCAAGAACAGATGAGGTAAAGACATTCAGGAATAGATATGCACTGGAGAGTAACCACCAAAAGGCAAACGCTGTGAAGAAACAGAAAGGAAAAAAAGGACATAGAGAATCAAAGGATAAAATGGCAGTCTTGAGAGGATGACTAGAAAGGCCTTAGTAGAGACTTTTTGAAAAATCCTCTGCAAGCCGGGCATGGTGGCGCACGCCTGTAATCCCAGCACTTGGGAGGCAGAGGCAGGCGGATTTCTGAGTTCGAGGCCAGCCTGGTCTACAGAGTGAGTTCCAGGACAGCCAGGACTACACAGAGAAACCCTGTCTCGAAAAACCAAAAAAAAAAAAAAAAAAARAAARAAAAAAAAAGAAAAATCCTCTGCATCTTGTGGCTCCTAAAGTCATATAGCAAATGAGATCACGTGGACAATGACGCAGTCATTACTGAGATGTGTAATGGCTTGTTGGCTCTGGGGCATTTAGAGGCAGAAGACGATAAGGAGGACTCAGGAGGTAGGCTGAGAAAGAACAGCCAATGATAGATAAGCAGGAGTGTTAAATAATCAAAGGCAAAATGGAGACAGTAATTCAAAAGAGAGAACTATCAAAGAAAATGGAAGAGAAAACGGAGAGATGAAAGCACATAGCATCTTTGGGATGCACTGCTGCAAAGAAAACCCGAAAAGGAGCAGCATCTGCAGAGGGCTGTGCGGCCAAGAAAACCAGTTCTTTTACTTCTTATTTAACTGTGCATGTATGTGTGGGAGGGTGTAGGCAGGTTGTGTGTGCATATGTGTGTACATGCATGTGTGTGTGTGTGTGTGTGTGTGGGCGCTCACACACACGCACACACACACACACACACACACACACACACACACACACACGCTCACAGAGGTCAGAGGTCAAGCTTTATTAGTGTTCCCCTAGCACCATCTACCTTATTTCTTCGGAGACAGAGTCACTCCTTAGCACGGAACTTGCTGACAAGGCTGTGCTACCCCCACCAGTGGATCTCAACACTACACTTGTCTCTACCTTTCTAGCCCTGAGATTGTAAGCATGAGGCACCATGCCCAGCTCTTCCACATGAGTTCTGGGAACACATTTAGGACCTCAGACTTGCAAGGCAAACACTTTACACACTGAGCTATCTTCCTGGCCTAGTGGTCCTCAACCTTCCTAATGCTATGACTCTTTAATACAGTTCCTCATGTTGTGGTGAACCCCCCCAACCATAAAATCATTTTCATTGCTACTTCATAACTGTAATTTTGCTAGTTATGAATCATAATGTAAGTATCTGTGTTTTCCAGTGGTCTTAGGCCACCCCTGTGAAAGGGGTCACAATCCATAAGCTGACAACTGCTACTCTAGCCACAGCTTTGATTTTTCTAAGAAAGGGGAAATCACAACATTTTTATGCACAGAGACCAAAGATCCAGTGAAGAGGGAAAACTGGTAAGGAAAAAAAGAAAGGGTTTATTTACTGTGCCGGGAACAATAGACATGGACTGTATTCTCTACTGTAAAAATATCACAGACTCAGGACATTCAAAAGAAGACAGACAGAGCTCACAGACAGTAGCTGTTTGCTAGCCACATTCCAGCTCCACTGTGCTTTTCTTTCTTGACATTGTAAAGAGAAATTGCACTGGTCATAAGCACATCATTACACAGGAACTTAGACAGTGGTCTTCAGTAAGGTCTGTGATATCTTAATGACTTATTTGCAGTTCCTAATCCCAACACAATTTAAAATTCCTTGTCCTCCATGTGCGAAAAGTAATTTGTCCTGATATTGCAATTAGACCACCATATAATTAAAAGAACGGCGGCTTCCTTTTCTCTGTGTAGCACTTCTGTTAAATGTAGCTTTTGTTCCCAGGGGAAAAAAGTATTGGAAAACACCAATAAGGGAAAGGTATGTTCACAAGAACAGAGTTAGAAACTGACCTAATGTCATATCTACTTTTCACTTCTGTACGGATGAAAACCCCAGAGACCAGTCATAACAAACAAGGTGTTCAAGACCCCAGAAAGCCAGCTGTGTTCACCAAGCTCTCCTGTCACCTAAGCATCACTGTGATGTACTCTTACTAATGTGGAAACAGAGCTTTCTGGATCTAAAAAGGAAGACATTAGAGATTCTTCTTTCCAGCCATTTATCTTACCAGTGACTGAGTTCTTACAAATAGTTCTTATACAGACACAGAGGTGTGCTAGAGGGATAGCTCAGTGGTTAAGAACACGTGCTGCTTTTGAAGAGGACTGGGTTTGGTTCCCAGCACCCACAGGATGGCACACAATCATCTGTAACTTCAGTTAGAGGGGTTGTGTTGCTGTTTTGGTCTCTCTGTGTATTGCACGTACCTAGTTCACATACATACATGCTTGCAAACACGCACATAAAATAAAAATAAATGAATCTTTTAAAAAATAAAAATAAAGATGCAGAAGTGACTTGGAGCTGTAAAGTTTTACTACAATTAATTAAAACTAACATCATGACAATATTTACTGTTTCCAGATTCCAAGCATAGTGCTGGTCACTCTAAATTCATCATCTTTATGGCACAAGATAGACCTCACAACCAACAGCCATTCAACTGACTTACTGAGTTCACCACTCCCCTCTACTTCCTTTTTATACAATAAAATGGGTGGGGGCTGTGTCATGATGATGCTCATGGCATGTTATCCATCCACACACAGGCATGTTATCTGTTCACATGCAGGCATGTTATCTGTCCACACACAGGCATGTTATCTGTCCACATGCAGGCATGCTTCTGTGGTCATCATTGTCACCTGAGAACTTAACAAGTATAAGTTTTCACACACAGGTGGTCTACTTCACAACTTTCATTTTAAAACCCACCCTCTGGGTGGTTCTGATAAATGCCAAGATTTGTGAAGCACTGCTTTAGAGCAAAGTGTTTTTATAGGAATATAGTAGAAGCTTCTAGACTTCCTACATGGTATCAAAATTATAAGCCAAAGTCATACTGCCCCACTTAATATTGACCACCGGGTTCATTGCCTCGGACCATAGGACTCATCGCCACCATCAAAGACTTAGAACCTATGTTTGATTCAAAAAGTTGCTATGGTTTAAATATGTCTTTCAAAAGTTTGAAACTTAATCCCTAATACACAGTGTTAGAGAATCTGCCTCAGGAGAAGTGTTACCCTTATTAATGGATTAACATAGACTGGAAAAGGGCTTAAAGCCTCAATTCCAGTCTCCTAATCTCATCCTCTCACCTTTTGCTATGGGGTGACAGAGAGAAGCCAGTCCTTGATTGATGCTCCGCCTTAATGTTGGACTTCCCAGCCTCTTACTAAGACATGAATTTCTTTTTAAGCTATTATCCAGCCTTTGGTATTTTCTTATAGCTGCACAAAATTAACTAAGTATAGTGACTCACCATCGTATTTCATGAATGGCATCAGTTCCTTATATTTTAGTGAGTGATAATGGCTTAGTAAAACTCACAAAGTAGTCACTTCACCTGAAGCTGCTATATGATCTTCTACATTAAAGCAAACAGTTCCTGACATCTAGTCATTAAATTGGCCCTTTTACCATATTCAAAAATGAATTTGGCCAAGACTTGTGTAAACTCTGATTCTATGTCAAAACTACTGCCCAAAGGGCCTTAATTGTTTTAATAATCTCTCATAGGACAAAATATTAGTATACCGCATCTAAAATATCATATTAGTAAAACCCACATAACAAGAAATAACAAATACTCCAAATACTCTTAAGACTGTGCAGTAAGTACTGGGCAAATAAAATCCATGAAAATGTAGGTAGCCATTATCTCAGAACGTTCTAGAGTCAACTGTCTGCATCAAGTGCTTATCTTCTTCCAGAGGAAGTTGCTGTGTTCCCCCTTTCCTAGTGCTAGGAAAGAAAAGTGATGTTAGGACATATTTTGAATTTTTTAAGGGTAATATATTTGCTTGTTTGAAATGTATTTTCTGTATCCATTCCTCCATTGAGGGACATCCGGGTTCTTTCCAGCTTCTGGCTATTATAAATAGGGCTGCTATGAACATAATGGAACATGTGTCCTTATTACATGCTGGGGAATCCTCTGGGTATATGCCCAGGGGGTATAGCAGGGTCCTCTGGTAATATCATGCCCAGTTTTCTGAGGAACCACCAGACTGATTTCCAGAGAGGTTGTACCAGCTTGCAGCTCCACCAGCAGTGGAGAAGTGTTCTGCTTTCTCCACATCCTCGCCAGCACCTGTTTTCTCCTGAGTTTTTGATCTTAGCTATTCTGACTGGTGTGAGGTGAAATCTCAGGGTTGTTTTGATTTGCATTCCCCTACCTCTCAGCTATTAAAAACAACGAATTCATGAAATTCTTAGGCAAATGGGTGGAACTGGAGAATGCCATCCCGAGTGAGGTGAACCAATCACAAAAGAATACACATGGTATGCACTCACTGATAAGCAGATTTTAGCCCAGAAGCTCAGAATACCCAAGAAACAATTCACATATCAAATGATGCCCAAGAAGAAGAAAGGAGAGGCCCCTGGTCCTGGAAAGGCTCAGTGCAGCAGTGTAGGGAAATACCAGGACAGGGAAGCAGGAAGAGGGTGACTGGGGAACAGGGGGAGGGAAGAGGGCTTATGGGACTTTCGGGGAGGGGGATACAGGAAAGGGGAAATCATTTGAAATGTAAATAAAGAATATGTTGAATAAAAAAATGTATTTATTCATTGAGGATTTCATACGAGTATCTAAGGCATTTTGGTCATTTCTATTCTTCCCTCCTACCCCAACCACTTCCCTCAATATTCATACCAATTTCATGTCCTATTTTTATTTTATATTTAACAACCCACAGAGTTCAACTAGTACTGTCCATGTGTACAAAGGTCATTCGTTGGAGTGTGAGCAACCTACCAGGTGCTAGACTCCTGAAGAAAATGAATGCTCCCTCTTACAGCCCCCAACTGTTAACAACTCCTCAGTGAGGGTTAAGGCCTCATGAGCCCTCCCCTCACCCCTGGGGTTGTAACATTGACCGGCTCTATCTTTTTCAGGTCTTGTGAAGGCAACTGCAGCTAGTGTGCCTTGTCATCTGCAGAAGACAATAGATCACAGCCGTCCTCCCTTCTGATTCTTACAACCTTTCTACCTCCTCTTTTGAAATGTTCCCCAAGCCTTGTGAGGAATGTGTAAGATATAGATGTCTCATTTAGGTCTTATTACTCCACAATCATTTCTTTGCTATACTTTGGCCCATTGTTGGACTCTGTATTAACCTCCATACACTGCAAAAAGAAGCTTCATTGTTTAGAGGTGACCATTTCACTCATCTATGGATGTAAGATTAAGTCCATGAGAGGCAGTTTAATAGTATGCCCATTTAGTAAAATCACAGCACTGGGCTTTTCCCCATGACCCAGGGCATACCCAGATATCAGTTCTTGGCCAGGTTTTCAGTAACACACATTTTGAGTTTCTTGCTGTGTAGAGGGCCTTAAATCCAGCTGGAATGTCATTGGTTAGCTCACAACTGTCATGCCACTAGTGCACCAATGGGCTATCTTGATTATTCTAGCTCACAGAATTTGCAGCTGGGTAAAACTATTGAGGTTTTTTTTCCCCTTAGCAATCTACATAGCCCCTTCCAGTACTATGGAAACTGGCCTCGAAGGAAAATACTTCTAGTCCAGGTACAATTTTTGTTTTTGTATGTCCTGTGAGCAAAGTGTATGGTGTTTTCAGTGATAAGGTCTTAATCATTAAGTTCTGGTAGACAATTAAGAGCAATGACACTTGCCACTTGGTTTTGGAGGGTCTCTGTGAATCCCTTTTGACCAACAATAGAAAGAAAGCAACTACATTTGTTGGTTCTGCTATGACTCATTCAGTCACTGTCTAAAGATATTTCCAGCTTTGAATGGAGCCTAGATCAAAACAAATAAACAGAACAACAATAAAAACCATTCCATGATCTGTCAGATACCAGTGTTAGAGTTTCTGCAATTTAAGATTTTTTAAATGAGTGGACATATGGTTGTTTTGTTTGTTTGTTTGTTTGTTTGTTTGGTTGGTTGGTTGGTTGGTTAGTTGGTTGATTTTTGTTTCTTTGGCCTGGAACTGGCTATGTATACTAGCTAACCTTGAACTCAGAAATTTGCTCGCCTTTCACTCATGGTGTGCTGGGATCAATGCGCATGCCACCACACCGGGCAGATTCTTTAAACATCTGGAGTAGTTGAAGAATTTGGATAGAATCCATGGCAAGAAACAGACAAAAGAATTAAAACTGTGAGCCTCAAGAATTTTGAAGCAAGGTACATTTTCCTTCTGAAAAACAGGTCCATTTCTTGCTACTGAGTTCTAAGAGAGATGAATATCCAGCCATAGGTTGGTAAATAACTTTGTGACCCAAACTTTCTAGTATGAATTGGTTGCCTTTGACCCAGCTTATAAAGTCAGATATGACTAGAGATGCTCTGTAACCAAATGAAATGTTATATAGGCCATTGGGCCTAAGCAGATCCTAAATGCTGCAGTAAAATATTAACATTACTCATCCCACAAATATACACACTCAATGCCTTCTGTCCTTCAACTTGTGTTCATGGCCCTATGGGGAATTCATTCCCATATTAGTGACTTTTCTTGTGACTAAACACCTGAAATGAAGTATCTTACAGGGCTAAGGATTTGTTTTGTCTTACAAAACAGGGAAATACACTCCATCACTGTGGAAAAGCACTGGGACAGGAACAAGAGGTCACACTGCATTTGTAGTCAGGAAGTAGAATGCAAACAGGAGGTAGGGCTAGGTTATGACAGCTCACGGTCCTCCCCAAATGATAAACTTCATATACTAAGTCTCTACCTCTTAAATGTTCTACAGCCTTCCCAAACATTCTCACCACCTGAGGGCCAAGTGTTCAAATACTTGAGCATATTGAGAACATTTCATACTCAAATAAGTTCTAAACCAACATGCCCCAATGGACTCTTAGACTCGTAGGAGGAGATTGCAGATCCATCAGCAAAATAAGTTATTTTCTTGTTTTAAGTGTCTAATTTTAGCATAGATTACTGTGTAGTCATATATAACCAGTATAGTTTGTCATGAGATATTTTCAGGTAGGCCAAGCATTAAATATGATTGCCCCTTAATCTAGTATCAATTTTGAAATCTAAGAGAACAGATTGAGTATAAAAAAGGCTATACTTTGCAGCAAACATAATTTGACTTTAGTACTTTGCATCAGATTCAAATCAGTACCCTGGCACACTTAAAATTAAAAATGATGTCAACAAAAGCTAATCACAGATGATTCAAATGATAATGTTCTTATTAACCAGAGCTGCCCTTAGCTGCTGAGTAATCTCTCCAATACCAAAACCAAAACTTTAGTACAAGTCATGGCAAACTTACCTGGGAGAAACATACTATTTGTTTTTAAAGATTTATTTATTTATTTATTTATTTATTTATTTATTTATTTATTTATTTAATGTGTATTAAGTGTTTTGCCTGAATGTTTGTCTGTGCTCCATATGTTTGCCTGATGACAAAGGAGGACAGAAGAGGGTGCCATATCTCCTGGGACTGGAGTAATAGACATAGCCCAGAAACAGTAAGAAATGAGAAAAAGATATAGTCTTTTGCTTTAGGATGGAATGTTCTATATATATCTGTTAAATCCAATTGGTCCAAAGCTTCAGTAAGTTTCACTGTGTCCCTGCTTAGTTTTTGTTTTCCTGATCGGTCCATTGAGG